>JAOTON010001928.1:0-246002 GCA_034440635.1 Lepas anatifera | reverse complement strand
GTATGTCTGCCTGACTGTCTGTTCACCTGACAGTATGTATAACTGCCTGACTACGTCTGCCTGACTGTCTGACTGACTGTCTGTCTGCCTGTCTGATTGTGTGACTGACTGTCTGCCTGCCTGGATGTCTCTATCTATCTGCCTGCCTGCCTGTCTCAAAGTCTGTCTGTCTGTATGTTCACCTGACAGTATGTATGTCTGCCTGCCTGTCTGTCTGATTGTGTGACTGACTGTCTGACTGTGTGACTGACCCTGCCTGCCTGACTGTCTGTATGTCTGCCTGACTGTGTCCGTCCATATGTCTGCCTGTCTGCTTGAATGTCTGTCTGTCAGACTTTGTCTGGCTGTCTGCCTGTCTGCTTGTCTGCCTGCATTTTCTGTATATCTGTCTGACTGTCTGCCTGGATGTCTCTGTAATTTTCTCTATGTCTCTGACTGTCCCTATATGTCTGTCTGGCTGTCTCTGTATGTGTGTCTCTCTGGCTGTTCTGTCTCTCTGTATGTACTTAGACCTGGCTTCCTCTGTCTGTCTGCCTACCTGTCTGTCTGCCTCTGTATGCTCTGTATGTCTGTCTGCCTGGATGTCTCTGTACTTTTTTGTATGTCACTGACTGTCCCTGTATGTTTTTTATCTGGCTATATCTGTATGTATATCTGTTCTGTCTGTATATATGTAGACTTGGCTTCCCTCTGTTCTGCCTCTGTATTCTCTGTATGTCTGTCTGCCTGGATGTCTGTGTATTTTTCTGTATGTATGTCTGACTGTCTCTGTATGTCTGTCTGACTGTCCCTGTATTTTGCCTGTTCTGTCTGTCTGTATGTATTTAGATCTGGCTTCCTCTGAATATCTGGCAATGTCTGTCTGGTTGTGTCTTTGTTTATTTCTGTCTATGTCGATCTGTCTCCGTTTATATGTTTCTGTCTATCTTGTTATCTCACTGTTTGTCTGTGTTTCTGTTTATCCCTGTCTATCTCTGGCTTTCTGGAAGTTTTTCTTTCTCTGTCTGTATGTCTCTGTCTGTCTGGCTGACTGGCTGGCCCACATATAGGCTTAGCAGTCTACATGTCCTAAAATTCCAAGGTCTGTCTCTGTTTGTATGTTTGTGTGTTTCTGTCTGTCTTTCTGTTTTTCTGTCGCTTCAAAATCCTGCAGGCTTAGTACTATCCTCTTGAGACCCGAGCCCAAAATATTTGATGGAAGTGCAAACCCTTTTTGATTTTTGGGTTTTTGGATGCAAGGAACTCAATAATGAACAAAAATTTAAATTCAAAAATTTATAAATATAATTTATTGGATGTATAGAAGTCTATACACCAGGACTCAATGACTATAAATAGTGCACTAATGATAAACTTTTTCTCGGGATACGCTGCGTGAAACATGATGCATTTGTCACTATCTCATAATGAACGTTGTATTTGCTTTCCCTTTTAACTAAGATTTTAATCATTATTATGACGTAGGCATAACAAAATTTGGTACCTTCGCCGGTTGAGTCTACTAATACGGATCGTCACCATAACACGCGCATTGACGGGGGCGGGTACCCGCCCCCCTCGGGTTTTTCGGAGAGAGCAGAAAAACGGCGGCGCGTAGCGCCGCCGTACTTGGCATACCTCTTTCCTCATCATTTTTACAACTTCTGTGAAAATTTTAAGGTTAGGTCATCCAAGGTCAGGTCACCAGTACAGGTGAAGTGACCCGACCTCAAAAAAAGTTTAAGATAGCATAAGTCGGAGCAGGGTGAACTTATCCGATTGAAACTCATATCACATAATGGCCCTACCTAGTTCTCTAAAATATGTTCCGGTATTTTTGATATCGATGACCTAAGGTCAGGTACGAGGCATGACCTCTCCATTGGAAATACATGGGAAAAATAGTTTTTACAGAATAACTCAGTAACGGATGGTGATAGAGCATTTATTTTAGCTGCATTAGACTCGCCTGGGCTTTGCGGTTCTAATGATATGCATTTTATATAATTTGACCCTGACCTGACCTCAGGTCAGGTCAAATCCTTGATTTGACCTAGCAAGGTCAAATTATATATCATTCGATTCGGCTTGCTGAGAGGATTCATATAGTTCAAGTCGTTTTGCTCTATCTTTACTTGTTCAGATGTAATGGCCGAAAAACTGAATTTACATGTTATCCCTATGACGGCTGTTTTTGACCTCTCGTGACCTTAAATGTGACCTGAAAAAAAATGGTTCAAATGTTTTCGATGGAGAAGTGGATGGGCAACCCAACGCCGTTTACCGTTTTTCGCTACCTACCGTGGTTCTCGAAATCTTAGGGGGCGGGTACCCGCCCCCCCGTCAATGCGAAGGTGGCTCAGACCCCCGTCAATTCGCGTGTTAAGCCACTGTTAGTAAAGTCCTAATTCCTAAATTAAATACCACCGAGCATTAAAGCACGTTCTCGTTAGGGATCAGTCAAGGACTATCGTTAGACCCAAGCATGTATGTACCATATCCAGGTTCCCAATAGAGATACATCGTGTGCGCTCCATGACCTTTATGCCTCGTGGAACTTGGTAAAAAAGATCGTTTCAGTAATGAATTAGAGAAGCACTCCAAACGTCTTGGACTTGACGAGAGCCAGCTTGTTATAGGACGGTCATCGGCATCTTCGGTACGATTCCTTACCAGGGATAATTTCGTGCATGTACTGTGTGCTAGCACTTTTGATATCCTTCGACGACATTGCAACCTTTGGTCGCTTTGTGGGAAGCTCGTCAGCTGGTGCCTCTGAAACATTTTCAGTGTATTCTCGCCTGGCCTCACAGTTCATATTATTACCTTCAGCCACGAGCTGATCGGTGAGCTGGATTTTAATTCCAGGTACCTGATCTCCTCGAAGTCCTCGTGAGACTTGTACTCCAGCCAGGAGTTACCGTGTTTAAGATATTAAACCTGCTACTCCCAAGCAGGAACAGATGTTGTAGCCACAGAGGGCCGAGACCAAAGGAATCCCGCAAGCAAGGCAGGGGGCTGACTGTATCCACAATATGTCTGAGATTATCGTAAGGGGCCCGGTCCCCGACACCAAGATCGCAAGTGAGCCACATGGGCCCCCGGAAGCATTTCAGGAGGCCCGGATGGCCACAGGAGGCCTGGGTGAGCCGCAGGGGGCCCGACTTGGGTCACAGAGGGCCCGGGTGGGATACAGGGAAATTATCTGCAACTGCTGAGAACAGGGGCCCGACTTCGTCATCAGTGGGCTTGGGATAATTCTGAGGGGCCCGGTCGCAGACTCAGCGGTTTCAAGTGGACTGCAAGTGGCCCGGAAGAATATCAGGGTGTCCAGATGGCCAAAGGAGGCCCGGGTGAACCGCAGGGGGTCCAGTTGCAGTCACAGGGGGCCCGGGTGGAATACCGGGGACCTAAAACTGCCGAGGACAGGGGGCCCGGCTTGGACAGCAGTGGGCCCTGAGACGATTTTTAGGGGCCCGGTCGCGGGGTTCGTGGGACCTCAGAGGTAGGGACCCCGAGAACAACTCTGGGGGCCACCGATATTAATTTCGGGGGGCCCCGGTTGCATAATGAGGGGCCCCCTA
This sequence comes from Lepas anatifera, assembly GCA_034440635.1. Lineage (NCBI taxonomy): Eukaryota > Metazoa > Arthropoda > Thecostraca > Lepadidae > Lepas > Lepas anatifera. The sequence continues at coordinate 242,439 of JAOTON010001928.1, read as the reverse complement.
GACCTACCTTCGCGTGGTATTTGGAAGACAACTTGCGGGACCGGGGTATAGCTGCAGCTACCGCTCCCCCCTCCCGCGGGGGCCCGGCGGCTCCAGCGGGAGGCGTTTTATCAGTGCTTAAGGTAGGCCTAAGGGGGGCTATTACCCCATCCCCCTCCTCGGATCTGCCCCTCGCTTCAGTACCAGAATGATAAGCATCGCCTGTTCCAATCCATATCTTCTAGTTTTATAAAATTAAAAACAAAGGAAACCACGAGGAAAACATATTTGCTTAACATGTGCTCCTCATCAATGATGTCTCATTACATCAAAGGAGTATGATATGCCTGGGATGCCCTCCAAATGGTTAAGTATAATGTCACTTTTGTCGTCATTGAGTCCTGGAGTATAGAATTCTATACATAGCATTTTCGAAGGAGATTGTTTGGCAACAAAAAATGTTAAAAACACCGGATAAAAACTGAGATACTTCCAATAATTTAAGCTTTCTGTTCATATACTTATCAAAACTAGATTCTGTCAGTAACATTTTTAAACTACATACCTTCTTCGGAGCAACCGCGAAACCGTCCGGCGCTCACGCCTATCGTCGAACAAAGGGAATTTTGACTCACTTGCCCTTGGGTTTAGTTTATGATTTTGACACCAGAAGAAAGCTAGAATGTCCAGCTTTCTATACATAATTTATATAAAAGGCTACGACATCGGTAGGAGGTGGTAGAGCTATTCAAACCTGCGTATAGATACCTATACGTGGGGACTCAGGAGGCTAGATGTAAGATAGCATATTAAGACCTCCATGGGGAGCACAATGTATAGTACTATATGTATGTAATTTTTGTTTAATCTAATGTGTGGTGGGGTGTTTTCTTTGCCCTGTCTATTGCCCACCAGCGCCCCGTCGTATTTTCTCTTTTATAGTGCATTCGTAACACCGCCGTACCTCCCTTCTCCTCAGCGTGGTGGTGGTGCTGATGCGATCTTCGATGGAGGTCAGCTCTAAACAGAGCTTCACCTGTACTGAGTTGTGTTTCAATGGGCGCGCTACTCCACCATCAACTGGGAATGGCCCGTGAGACGCTGCTGAAGACAACGTGACTGGTCAATTGCGGCATGCTGTAACATCATGCTGCGGCATCTATGATATCCTCAGTGCAACACAATTTACCAGGTAACTTTATTTGGAGGCTAATTGAATGGAAGTCTCAAAAGTAAAAATGTTCAAAACCGCTGGATTGTTGATGTATTGTGCTGGTGGGGCAGACAGTGATCAATGCTAAAATGTGTCCTTTTTATGGATTTTTGTGGTAAAAACAGTGTCCTGTTCTTTTCATCCCAACCGAAACGCCTACTGCGTTTCCGTAGATGAGCTTATCATAAATACATGAAACCCGGCATCTGCCCCTGTCAAAACGTTACACTTGCACTGATGCCCCCCCCTTTGGGTCTTCGCAGAAGCCTGTAAATGGTTTGGGATGCATTTTCTTCTGATCAGTTTTGCAAGTTGTGTCAAAATTTTAGGTCCAGTTCGGGTCATCTCAGCAGTGCAGGTTAAGTGACCACCTCCAACAAAAATGTAACAGCATGAGTAAATACGTGGAGTCGATTTATCTAAAATGTATCTCAATACATGAAGTCATCGGCTACTATGAGATGTTAATTGGTATTTTTATTTCGATAACCCAGGGTTGGGTACGAGCCATGACCTCTCTTTTGAAAATTCATGGGTAATATGATTTAGCTAAGTAACTTCGTCTGGAACGGAGATACAGCGTTTATGTTGGCGTCACTGGATTTTTGTAATCACTGAGATGTCACCTAGCAAGATCGTACTATATATCATTCGATTGAATTTGCTGAGAATATTACAAATGTTTAAATAGTTGTGTTATGGCTTTTGTACGTCAGATGCTGTGACAAAAACATTCATCCTCCTTATATCCGTATGGTGACATGGTTTGGCCTCTGGCGACGTTGGATTTAGGCTGATAAAAATCGACAACTTAATTTTTCAGAGATTACGTCAGGGTGCCCAACAACGTTTACCACTTTTCATTCATTAGTGTGATTTGTGAGATCTTTGCTGATAAAAATCAACAACTTAATTTTTCAGAGATTACGTCAGGATGCCCCACAACTTCTACCACTTTTCATTCATTAGTGTGATTTCCGAGATCTGTGGGGTATCTCCCCGCCCCAGCGAAGGTGGCTCAGGCCCATGTTCATGCGCTTGCTGAAACAAACACATGTTTTTAGTTGGCCTTCCAGTGGCACGACCTGTCAATTGCTAACGCATTTTCTTTTTCAGGGAAGTGCTCTCAAGCAGACGCCTGTCACGGAGGAGCAGTCGGTGGATATGTCGGGGCGCCCTCGAATACGCCACTGCTGTATTGCTACTCGCCGCTGGCCGTCGCCGTCCAAATGGAACTCAGCTGCCCCGAGGTGCGGGACGTTGCGGGGCCGACGCCCTGCGGCCCCGCCGTCCCGGAGCTGCCGCGGCTGCGCGGCGACTGGCAACCGCTGCGCTGCCGCCACCATTGGCGACTCTCAAACATCTCCTACGCTGTCCGTGGGTCCGGGCGCGCCGACTGACACTCGGTGCGTCCCGGCCCGCGTAGATAAGTGACTCCACCGCCCCCGCCGGGAGGCCCGCCGGTGGGGGAAACCGCGATCGCGGCGGAACGGGCCCTCAGGGTGGCTTCAGCCGACGAGCCAAGTACCGGTGATACTGCCACAAATGCCAGACCCGAGGCCGACTGCTGCTTGTCAGTTGGAGCGCGGAGGGGGTCCGCAACAAGACCGCGGAGCTCAGCCGCTGGCTATCGGACGTCAGGACGGACGTGGTGTCTATCCATGAGGCTCAGTTGGCTGGAAAGTCCCTATCGGTCCCGGTGTTTCAGACCGCCGCTATCTCGCGAAGGGCTAGAGGCAGGAGGGTCGTGGGGCCTGTCTGTGGAGGGGACGTCGCAATCCTCGTCAGAGACGGCCTCAACTTCAGTGTCATCGAAGAGTCGCCTCTCCAGCCTCAAGACGACACAACCGAATGGTGCGCCGTCAGAGTCATCTTGAGCGCACCCAAGAGACTGATTTCACCCACCATCGACATCTTCAACATCTACCGCCCGCCTATACGCTCGTCTGGCGGGGACGAGCGGGTGAACAACTTCTCCCTCGAGGCCTTCCCTGCTGGCGACCCGACCCTCATCATGGAGGATGTGAACGGACACCACCCTGCCTTGGATGTCGTCTGTTTAGACCCGGACAGGGTGGGCCGCCTGATACATGGCTGGTCCCTGCGCAAGAACTGGCGAATCCTCAACAACGGCGCTGCCACCCGTGCCAGCTATGGAGTGGAGACTCGCCCCTCGGCCCCGGATATTGCCATGGCCCACCAAGACTTGGCGCGCCGCTGTACGTGGTCGGTTGGCACCGACCTTGGAAGCGACCACCTCCCCAGGTGGTGTCGGTGTCGGTGGCCGGCAGTCGCCCCCGGCGTATCAGGAAGACGCGCTGGGCCCTCCACAAGGCTGACTGGACTGGCTTCACCGCCGACTGTGATGAGGCGGTGGCTGGCACTGTTACGCCGGACCTGCCGGTCGAGGGAATGGCTACGCGCTTGACGAACGCCATCCTCGAAGCGAGCTCCTGCAGGATCCCCCGCGGAGCCCGTGCCGACCCCGTACCCTGGGCCCTCGACCCGGAGCTGGCCAGTGCGGTGGTGGAGCGCCGGACGGCGAGGATCGCTATTCATCGGGTCCCCTCAAGGGAAACCACGGACCGATGGAAGGCCGCCAAGAGAAGAGCCGCAGAGGCCGAGGAGGAGGCAAGACGGCGCTCTTTCCGGTATTTTGTCACCGAGGAGCTGAACAGGCCCGCGGCCATTGGCTGCGTCACGAATATTATGAGGCGGATGGAGGGGGCGCGCGGGACGTATGCCCCGGCCAGACGGTCAACGGCGACTGCGGCCGTGTCGCTGTGGAGGACCGAGCCAAGGCCGAGGCCTTCGCTCGCGAGTACTCCCTCGTGAGCAAGCACACCCGCCACCGGAGGCGTGACCGAGCCACAAAGACCTCACTGTGCGCAGCGTGGTCACGTCCATGCCCCTGTGACAGCTCCTGCCAGCCTTTCAGCAGAGATGAGATGCTGGACCAGATTAGGAAGATGAGGTCCAGGAAAGCGCCCGATCCCGATAACGTGTGCACGGAGCACCTTCGGTACCTGGGACCAGCAGCCCAGGATGCCCTCCTGCACCTCATCAACTGCCCGTGGCGCACCTCAGTGGTCTCTAATGCATGGAGGAGGGCGACCATCATACCGATCTTGAAAGCAGGGAAGAACCCACAAGACGTCTCCAGTTTCGGGCCCATTTCACTTACCAGCCACATCGCGAAGCTGGCCGAGCGGATGGTCGGAGCGAGGCTAACCCACCTGCTGGAGAGGGACAGGACAATCCCAGAGGAACAGGTCGGCTTCAAGCGCGGCCGATCCGCTGAAGAGAACCTGGGACGACTCACCCAAGAATTCCAAGACGGGTTTAACCTCCCGAGGCCGCGAGACCGCCCGTCAGACGGCAAAACTGCCGCCAGGTTCGTCCTCGTCGCCTATGATTTCTCCCGCAGTTATGACAAGATCGACCACCGGATGTTACTGCTCAAGATGTTGTGCCACCTCCCCAAGTGTATGGCCTCCTGGGTCTTCCAGTTCCTGCGCGACCGCCGCGCCTGCGCGGAGGTGAACGGGGTGCGCAGCTCCGGCCGCATCTTCCGCGCCGGGCTACCGCAGGGGTCGGTCCTCGCGCCGACCCTGTTCACCCTCTGGGCGGCGGACCTGGTGGAGGCAGTGGGGCCCGTTCCGAGCACCCCTGTGTACATGTACGCCGACGATACGGCTACATTGAGCACGGGGTGCACCGTCGACCTCGCCAGAGAGCGCGCCCAACAGGCTGCTGACACCATGGTCAAGTGGGCTCGGGACTGGAAGATGACCATCGCGGGATCCAAGACGCAGGTGCTCGTTCTGTCCCAGCGCTACCAGGACGCTCAGAACCTCTCCATCAAGGTGGACGGCGCTGACGTCAGAGGTGGGCGGCATCTGAAGCTCCTCGGTGTGACCTTCGACAGGCAGCTTCACTTCGGGGAACATTGCCTCAACCTTCGCAAGAAAGAAAAGCCCCGCATCGCTCAGCTACGTAGGATGGCGGGCCGCTCCTGGGGGCTTAGAGAGCCACAACTTCGCACTGTGGCTAGCGGCTACGTGCGCGGCGCCATGGAGTACGCCGCCGCTGCATGGCTGCCCGCTGCGTCGGAGTCACACGTGGAGCTCCTGATTGCGAACTCAGGGCCTGCGCCCGAGCCATCACCGGATGCCCTGTCAGCACCCCTCGTCACTCGCTGCTGGCAGAAGCGGGCCTCACGGCTATCAGGGTGCGTCGTCAGGTGCTAGCAGCAAGACTGGCAGGTTCGGCCCGAGCCCTACGAAACGAAAGGACGACCCACTCCTCGTGACGGCGGAGTCTACCGCCCCTCAGCGCCTGATCACCACCACCGGCTGGCGGGCTGTTGGTGCGAGGGCGCTGGAGAGAGCGGGGGGCGTCCGACGTTCCCATCGAAGCAAGGCTGCACGTCACCATCCCCCTTTGGGTGGATAGGACTCGCGTCCACATCCGCCTGGATGTCGGCCCGGACGCCCTGCGAGGGGTGCCGGATGCGCGCCGCCGTGCCGCCGCGGAGGAGCACCTGTCCACCCTGCCAGACCAGGCCACCTGTGTCTGGAGTGACGGCTCTGCGGAAGGAGGAGTGAGTGCCGGCGGAGGAGGGCCCTCATTGTGCTCCCCTCTGGGGATGAGCACCTGGTCACCGCCTCGGCCGGGAGGCTGTGCAGCAGCACGCGCGCCGAGCTCGTCGCCATCCGAGCGGCGCTGGAGAAGCTGCTGGAGATGGGGAGCGCCCCAGCTGAGTGCCCCATCGTCCTCTGCACGGACTCCTAGGCTGCCCTGTCGACTCTTGCGAGCGGCGCCGGCGCCTAGCAGACCACGTTGGGCGCGTCGGTGTGGCACCTTCGCCTCCAAGCTGTGGCCAGGGGATAAGATACGTTCCTTCAGTGGGCAGCCTCACCCGAGCTGTCGACCGCGCCGCCTCCAGGGCCTGGCGATGCTGCTGGTCGGACAGCCTGTTCAGGCGCATCATGGGGGACCGGATGCCGACGCCGGTCCTCACCGAGAGCCGGGAAGACGCCGTCAACGTGCACCAGCTGAGGACAGGTCACTGGGGGCTCTCCAGACAGTACCTGTACCGCATCGGCCGTCTTCCCTCCCGCCAATGTCAGCAGTGCGCGGACCCGGCGTGCCTTGCGGCGCGCTGCCTCGTCTGCTGCCGCGAAGGCCCGGATACACCCGAGCACGTCCTGCTCCGGTGCCCGTGCCTGGCGGGATTGCGGCTGCCCCTCATCGGCACCATTCATCCGGACCCGTTGCAGCTCCGGGACGGCGGGACCGTGGCGGCCTTGGCCCGCAACTAGCTACGTCATCGAGAGCCTCTCGGCTACGGCCGGCCGTAGGCTGGCCCGAGGGACTACAACAACAACAACAGCTGATTGATATGGAGCTCCGTGCCGCAGCCAGAGTGGTCACAGGTCGCCCACAGTCGAACCCTGTGGCTCTCCTCATGGCGGAAGCGGGCCTACCTACGGCCCACTCTCGCCGTGGCGTCCTGGTCGCCCGCATGATTTGTTGGGCGAAATTGTTTCCCGCAGAAGACCCGCTCCGAGTCACGGTGGAGACGACAGCCCCGACACCCCCGTTCTGTACCTCGGAGTGGCGTTGGTGAGGCCTAGAGGTTCTGAACATGGCCGGCCTGACTGATACGGCGGTGGAGGAGCGGTTGGGCACTGCCCCGCCGTGGCTGACTCGGGAGTCCGTTCGCTTCGATCTGGATGAAGGACCGGGTGGCCACCGCTCAGCTCCCGACTCAGTCTGACGCACAATCGCTGAACAACACTTGACTAACCTACCGACCCGGGCCACCTGGATCTATTCAGGTGGATCCGCCACCGCAGGCACGACGCTTGGAGGCGGAGGCATCCACATCATCCTGCCGTCCGGGTAGATCCGAGAGGTGCGTGCACCAGCTGGTGCACTGTGCTCCAGCACTTGAGAGGAGCTTGTGCCCTGCGAGTCGCACTAGTTGACTTCAGACGTCTAGAGGAAGAACCAGCCACGGCCCCGGTCATCATTTGCACAGACTCCCATGCCGCCCTCTCTCTGCTCGCTTGGGGCGCCGCGGCACAGACGGCACCTCTGGGAGCGGCCATATAGGAGATGCTCACTGCCATCGCGAATCACCCACCGGAAGTCTGCCTGCAGTGGGTCCCGGCTCACTGCGGCCTGCCGGGAAATGAGAGGGTGGACACAGTGGCGACAGAGGCCTCTGGCCTGCCCCAAAACACCGTCCAAGTGCACGCCCGTACTGTTGGACACACTGCCAGAAAGGCTTGGGTCCTACCACAAGATGACGACGGAGTCGACCCCAACACCTGTGAGAACAGTTTCTAGGTCGGCGAAACAACATTGGTCTAATTGCTAGCACCACAGTAACATGCGGGACCACGCGCTGTCATCCATCGGTCGGTACAACCGTGACACCGCGGTCACGGTGTGCCAGCTCCAAACCGGGCGCTGGACAGGCTTGGAGCAGCGCCTTGACCGGATGGGACACCGACCGACACCTACCTGCGCCCACTGCTGCAACGAGGCCTACTTCGTGGCCATCTGCCTGATGTGTAGCACTCAGTGAAGAAGTGGGCACTCAGACGCACGTGCCGCTGCGCTACCCGTGCCTGTGCGGGATATGTCTTCTGGGAAAACATCTACGGGTGCCAAACTCAGCATGATATGAAGATGCTAAAATGATAAGGTATTCCACTGAGAAGAGCCATCTTATTGTCGGATCAGATACAGCATCTATGAGGCGTCAACAAATTATGCTGGGTGTTTTCCCAAAACAATCATTTCAAATGCAACCAGTTGTTTTGCGGGCTCGTTTTGTCTTCCGCGCGTTTCTTTTTTGTTCTCTTCTGTTTGCAGCTTTTTGTTTTTTGTTCTGTTCGTTGGTCTGATTCGATTAGTGTCTTATTCTTGATCTCGCCGAACACTTCTTCGTCCTGCTTACAAACCGCCTGCTTACTTGCTGAAATATGTCTTCTCCTTGTTTTCGTTTTGTTTTGTTTTTGTTTTGTATTTGTATTGGCTTCGGTTTGTTCCTCCTTATTTTCGCTTAGTAATGGTTTCGTTAGACTAAACAACTCAACATATGTGGGTCCGCTACTTATCTACTGTACTTATCTATTAATAATTTAACTACGTTGATTTGTATTTGTTCCTGTCTGTATTGTTTGCGCTCAACTTTCACTGCTTGCAAGTGTGTTTTGGCATTATGTTTTCTCCTCAGTTCGTTTGTTCTGTTTCGTTTGTTTTTGTATCGGCTTTTCTCGTTTTCGTAATCTAACTACGTGCTCGCCTGCTTCCTTTGTTCGATGCTGTATACCTATGTCTTCCTTTTGTTGCTCCTTATTGCTTTGCTCTGCTCATGTCATCTTTTGCTGTTCTGTTCCCTTACTTCTGTTCCCTATCATTATGTAAAATGAAATAAAAAAAGATGATGAAAATAAAAAAAATGTTTTAGCTCACAAATGAGCATGTGAAGTCCTCGGTATAATTCAGTTGACTCCAGCACACTTCTGCCCCGTGTTGTGCACTGCATCAAGAGACGTTTGGTGATGCCACTTTACTACACATGATAATTTTGCGTATTCCACCCGAATGACAATACACGGAATTGTTATTGCAGTGTGTCTTACGTCTATGGTTTGCAGCTCAAACGCGGAAATATGTGAGTAACATGCAATGAACAGCACGAAACTATTTTACGAACATTTTTGACATTGAGAGCTAGCAAGGAACGTGCGAATCGTGCTGATGCAAATATAAAGACTAGGTCAGCCGCCTCTTGACACGGTAGAAGGCAGTGGCCTCCCCATTCCGCAAGACAAAGCTGAATACATCCATCCTTAGATAATTTACGTATTATGCGTATTTCGATAGCTTTCCACCGTTTGATACGTGCTCTGAGTTCTGGTTCTGTACAGAAACTGTCTTCGTCTTCGCCAAAAGTCAATTTTCCTTCGCTAGACACTGGACAAAATGAACTTCACCCAAAGCACCAGTCATTCACTGCTGGGACCGATGGGCAGGCCAGTGGTCCATCTGGGTATTACAGCAGAGTGGGATAAACGACCACCCTCCCCGTGGTGAAGACAGCGTGATTAAAGCCGTTTAACTTTTAGAATGAAAATCGGAACAGTTTAACAACGGACTGAGTACAGGGCAGCTTTATCTCACCCATAAGAAGAACAATTGATCCACTGGTAGTCTCGGTGTCCTGTGGCGATGACCTTGTTGGGAAACAGTGGGGATATAAAGAGCCGCGATGTAACACTTCGTTTCGCATAAATGGCAAAATGATGTGATAACATGTAAGAACAAGTTGGGCTTTACGCCCACCTTCACCATGTCCTCGCTACACACCGACCGTTTTCACCTGAACCGAAATTCAGCGGTTGAAACACCCTTGAAACCGGAGAAACAAAAATGGGGCTGAGGTACCGGCATGTATATCAGGTACTTACATGTATATAGGTACTTACATGTATATCACCACTTCTCATAACACCACTCTACAAATAATGAGCTTTACTCCGGTGAAATCACGGTAGGTTCATGCCCCTATTTCCAGAGGGAAAACCAGGAGAGGTACGAGCTTAGCGACTCTGGCGGCGGCGATGTCCTCGGCGGCGCGGGACATGACCTCGCAACGTGGTCTGTGGCGGCGTGGGCCTGTCACATCCCCTTCAACGGACCAAGCTGGCGCACTGCTGTGGAAGACGGGTTGGCTCCGGTTAAAGATGGGTTGGCGGATATTCTTTACTTTACTGACGTCCTGAGAAGTCCTTGCACTACTTAGCGCAAATCTCACAGGGGGACGACCCGTACGGCTCCGGGACGACGTGCTGTGTGCAGGATCGATGGTAGTGGTGGTAGCTTGGTGGACTCTTCGGGGGCCGATTGTGGAGGTCACCAATAGCGGTGACCCACGATTCCCTCTTCAGCGGGCCGGGACGGCTCCGAGAACTGGCATGGGCTAAACTACGGTGGCGTAAAATCTGTTTACATTCTGATGCATCAAATCCCATTAACTTGGGACCCACCGGGAACGTCAACTGTGGGACCAATCGATTTGGCGCGCAATTTTCTTACACAATCGCAATTTTCTGACAGCCTAGCCAGAGGGAACAAGTAGGCTCGAAGGCTAGAAGGATAGTACTGAGTTACGAAAACAAACGGCTCAGGTAATGTAGAGTCAAGGTCGGGTCAAGGGGAATCACAATGCACGTTTGGCGCCTCCGTGACCCCCAGGAAGAGGAGAGCTATTCTAATCCCCTTCCGAGAGCCAGTAAGCCCGAATGCTAAACGGATAGTACCGGGTTACTAAGACCGACAGATGAGCTCATGTAGAGTCAAGGTCGGATCAAGGGGACACATTGCACGTTTCGGCGCCTCCGTGACCCCCCAGAAAGAGAACAGACGTCCATGAAGTCAGCAACAGATTGGCATTCGGATTCATTGACGGATTCGCCCGGAAAGGCGTCTCCTGCGATTTCGTTCAAATTCACACCATAGGCTCCCCGGGCTCTCAGCAATTCACTCCTAAAGTGATTTAGATCACATTCACCCGTTCAACCGCTAGAGGTGAAAAAGTGAAATTCAATCGAAACGGCGTCTCATGCTATTTCAATTAAATTCACACCACAGGCTCCCCTTGCCCTCCAGAACTCATCCCTAAAGTGATTATGCGTCACATTCACCTGTTCACCCGCTAGAGGTGAAAAGTGAAATTCACCTGAAACGGCGTCTCCTCCGATTTCGGTCAAATTCACACCATAGCGTCGTCGGGCCCTCAGCAATTCACCCCTAAAGTGATTGTACGCCACATTCACTCGTTCACCCGCTAGAGGTGACAAACTGAAATTCACCCGAAACAGAGTCACTTATTTTGCTCAAATTCCTACCATAGGCTCTCTGGTCCCTCAGCAACTCATCGCTAAAGTGATTTTCAGTCACATTCATCCGTTCACCCTCTAGAGGTGAAAAAGTGAAATTCAACCGAAACGGCGTCTTCAGGGTCGGATTCAGGGACGGATTCACCCGAAATGGCGTCGCCTGCAATTTAGCACAAATTCACACCATGTGCTCCTCGGGCCCTCAGAAATTCACCCCTAGAGTGATTTTACGTCACATTCACCTGTTCACACGCTAGAGGTGAAATAGTGAAATTCACCCGAAACGGCATCTTCAGCGACGTGTTCGCCCAAAACGGCGTCTCCTGCGATTTAGGTTAACTTCACACCACATGCTCCTCGGGCCCTCAGCAATTCACACCTGAATTGATTTTACGTCACATTTACCCGTTCATCCGCTAGATGTGAAAAATGAAATGCCGGAACGGCGTCTTCAGCGGTCGGATTCAGCGACAGATTCGCCCAAAATGGCGTCTCGCTGTGATTTAGCTAAAATTCAAACCATAGGCTCGTCGAGCCATTAGCAACTCACTTCTAAAGTGATTATACGTCACATTTACCCGTTCACCCGCTAGAGGTGAAAAGTGAAATTCACCCGAAACAGCGTCTCCTGCAATTTAGCTCAAATTCACACAATATGCTCCATGGGCCCTCAGCAATTCACACCTGAATTGATTTTACGTCACATTCACCCGTTCACCCGCTAGAGGTGAAAAAGTGATATTCACCAGAAATGGTGTCTCCTCCGATTCTGCTCAAATTCACACCATATGCTCCTCGGGCCCTCAGCAATTCACCCCTAAAGTGATTATACGTCACATTCACCCATTCACCCGCTGGAGGTGAAAAAGCGAAATCCACCCGAAAAACGGAGTCTCCTTCGATTTTGCTCGAATTTACACCATAGGCTCGTCGCGCCCCCAGCAACTCACCCCTAAATTTATTTTCCGTCACATTTACTCGTTCACCCGCTAGAGGTGAAAAAGTCAAATTCACATGAAACGGCGTCTCCTCTGATTTCGCTCAAATTCACACCAAAGGCTTTTCGGGCCCACAGCAACTCACCCCTAAAGTAATGATACGTCACAATTACCCGTTCATCTGCTAGAGGTGAAAATGTGAAATTCACCCGATTTGGCGCCTCCTGCGATTTAGCTTAAATTCACAACATATGCTCCTCGGGCCCTCAGTAACTCACACCTAAAATGATTTTATGTCACATTTACCCGTCATCCGCTAGAGGTGAAAAAGTAGGATTCACCCGAAACGGCGTCTTCAGCGGACGGATTCAGCGACGGATTCGCCCAAAATGGCGTCTCGCTGCGATTTAGCTAAAATTCACACCATATGCTCCTGGGGCCTTAAGCAATTTACCCCCAAACTTATCATACGTCACATTCACCCGTTCACCCGCTAGAGGTGAAAAATTGAAATTCACCCGAAACAGCATCTTCAGCGACGGATTCGCCCAAAATGGCGTCTCCAGCAATTTAGCTTAAATTCACACCATACGCTTCTCGGGACCTCAGTAATTCACACCTAAAGTGATTTTACGTCACATTTACCCGTTCATCCACTAGAGGTGAAAAATTGAAATTCACCCGGAACGGTGTCTCCTCCGAGTTTCGCTCAAATTCACACCATAGGCTTGCCGGGCCCTCAGCAACTCACCCCTAAAGTGATGATACGTCACATTTACCCGTTCGTCCGCCAGATGTGAAAATGTAAAATTCACCCAAATTGGCGTCTCCTGCGATTTAGCTAAAATTCACACAATATGCTCCATGGGCCCTAAGCAATTCACACCTGAATTGATTTTACGTCACATTTACCCGTTCACCCACTAGAGGTGAAAAGTGAAATTCACCCAAAATGGCGTGAGCTCCGATTTCGCTCAAATTCACACCATAGACTCATCGGGCCCTCAGTAACTCACCCCTAAAGTGATTATACGTCACATTCACCCGTTCACCCGCTAGAAGTGAAAAAGTGAAATTCACCCAAAACGGCGTCTTCAGTGACAGGTTCAGCGACAGAGTCGCCCAAAATGGCGAATTTTTCACCTCTAGTGGGTGAAAAAATGAAAAAATCCCAACTTCACTTTTCACCTCTAGTGGGTGAACGGGTAATTGTGACGTATATTCACCTTAGAGATGAGTTGCTAAGGGACCGAAGAGCCTATGGTAGGAATTTGAGCAAAATCGGAGCCGCCGTTTCGGGTGAATTTCACTTTTTCACCTCCAGTGGGTGAACGGGTGAATGTGACGTATAATTTTTCTAGGGGTAAGTTGCTTAGGGCATGGGGAGCCTATGGTGTGAATTTGAGCAAGATCGCAGGAGTCGCCGTTTCGGGTGAATTTCAGTTTTTCACCTCTAGCAGGTGAACGGGTGAATGTGACGTACAATCACTTTGGGGGCGAGTTGCTGGGGGCCCGAAGAGCCTAAAGTGTGAATTTGATCGAAATAGCAGGGGACTCCGTTTCGGCTAAATTTGACTTTTTCACCTCTAGTGGGTGAACGGGTGAATGTGAGGTAAAATAACTTTCGGGCTGAAATGCTGAGAGCCCGAGGAGCCTATGTTGTAAATTTGAGCGATATCGGAGGAGACACCGTTTCGCTTGAATTTCACTTTTTCACCTCGGTTGGGTGAACGGGTGAATGTGACGGAATATCACTTGAGGGGTGAGTTGCTGCGGGCCTGACAAGACTATGGTGTGAATTTGAGCGAAATAGCAGGAGAGTCCGGTCCGGGTGAGTTTCACTTTTTCATCTCTAGCGGGTGAACGGGTGAATGTGACGTATAAATACTCTAGGGGTGAATTGCTGAGGGCATGGGGAGCCTATGGTGTGAATTTGAGCGAGATCGCAGGAGACGCCGTTTCGGGTGAATTCCAGTTTTTCACCTCTAGCGGGTGAACGGGTGAATGTGACGTACAATCACTGAAGGGATGAGTTGCTGAGGGCCCGAAGAGCCTATGGTGTGAATTTGAGCAAAATCGGAGACGCTGTTTCGGGTTAATTTTATTTTTTCACCTCTAGCGGGTGAACAGATGAATGTGACGTATAAACATTTTAGGGGTGAGTTGCTGAGGGCCCGACGACGCTATGGTGTGAATTTGACCGAAATCGGAGGAGACGCCGTTTCAGGTAAATTTCACGTTTTCACCTCTAGCGGGTGAACGGGTGAATGTGACCTAAAATCACTTTAGGAGTGAATTGCTGAGAGCCCGAGGAGCCTATGGTGTGAATTTGAACGAAATCGCAGGAGACGCCTCTCCGGGCGAATCCGTCCCTGAATCCGAATGCCAATCTGTCGCTGACTTCATGGACGTCTGTTCTCTTCCTGGGGGTCACGGAGGCGCCAAAACGTGCATTGCGATTCCCCTTGACTCGACCTTGACTCTACATGACCTGAGCCGTCTGTTTTCGTAACTCAGTACTATCCTTCTAGCCTTCGAGCCTACTTGCTCCCTCTGGCTAGGCTGTCAGAAAATTGCGATTGTGTAAGAAAATTACGCAATCGAATACCAAATCGATTGGTCCCACAGTTGACGTTCCCGGTGGGTCCTAAGTTAATGGGATTTGATGCATCACAATGTAAACAGATTTTACGCCACCGTAGTTAAGCCCCCTAATAACACAGCAATATTGTCACAATGTTGTGAAAATGTTACGTATATATTGTGACAACATTGTCCAACAATGTTGCCGGAATATTTTTTGTGGACACGGGACAATGCTGTGACTATATGTCAGGACAACATTACGGGAAGTCAAATGCTGGTATAATTCCTGTATTTAATATAAAATCCCTACAAAAACATGTTTTTATGGTATTATTGTTACGCAAGAGTTTCCAAATACTCCTGTCTCCTTTGCCAGACAAATGATTCCTTGCCATAATGCCTTGTTGTGATAGCAATGTTGCAAAATATTGCAACAATGTTATTTGGGGCATTATTGCTTGGTAAATATTGCTACAACATTGTTGCAATATTATGGCAATATGGTTAACATATTGTTTTGTTTTTGTGACAATGTTGTAAAAAAATTGCCTCGTTTTTGCTACAATGTTGTGGATATCTTGCGGATATGTTGTGTAGATGTTGATATGACAACATACCTACCTGCAATATTGGTTTTTAATATAGCTGTAATATTGCTTCCTAATATCGTGGGAATGTCCACTTTACTGATCGTAGTCACATTTGTTCGAGTCCGTCAGGAAGAAGGCTGGAGTTTCCGTTGAGCAGTTTATTACAGTCGGACGATATGAATACATTGCGGCCGGCCAGTACTGCTCGCAGACGACCCGACCCGTAAGGCATTGAGTAATTTATTGCAGTCGGACGATGTGAACACACGGGGCCAGCCAGTGCCGCGAGCAGACAGCCCGACCCATGTTATAATCCCGTTTTGCTCTGCGGCTTTGTCTCGCGCGCACATAAATACTCAGTGCAGTAGCAGGCTGTATTAGGCCCGACTCCCGAGCACCGACTGCTGTGGCCACAAGCATGCAAACACACACCGGCCACGGTCACCGCCGCCGGCCAAGCCCGGCAGGGGCAGCGCAAGCACGCCGGCCGGCGGGGGATCACAACATCTCCCCCTCCCCCCGACGATTGCTGCATATAATTAACATGAACCTCTTGATGGGACCAAACGCAGCAGCAACTCGTCTTCACACACATATGCGAATAGTTTGAAACACACTAATCATACGAGCGGTCGTTCCAGCGGACCTGGAGGCGCTGGGGCAGCCGACGGGCGCGTAGGCTGGATCTGTCTGGCTGGCCTGGGCCGGAAGCTGTGCCTGTTGTAGCGACACCACACGCTCCATCATTGGTGGGAGTCGCTCCTCCCGCTCCGCCGATAGCTGCGCCTGTTGCAGCAAAAGCTGAGAGAGTTTCTCCACATCAACCATATTAGCACTGAAGCGCAGAACAAGAGGAGCGAAAACTAAACACTAACATAATTCACGACCGTGCCATGTTATAATTCCGTCATGCTTTGCGGCTTCGTCTCGCGCACACTTAAATGCTCTGTGCAGTAGCACGCTGTATTAGGCTCGACTCCCGAGCACCGACTGCCGTGACCACATGCATGCACACCGGTCACCGTCGCCGGTCAAGCCCGGCAGGGGCAGCGTAAGCACAACGGCCGGCGGGGGATCACAACAATGAGGCGTTGAGCAGTTTATCGCAGTCGGACGATGTGTACACACGCACCCGGCTAGTGCCACGTGCAGACTACCCGACCTGTGAGGCGGGTCAGGCCACGGTTAATGCCATGACGTCACGCTTGACATGCCATCTCATTGGTTGGCGCCGGTCCGGTGACATGGTCGGCGCGGAGCACCGAGTGGTGCGAATATACAGAACCCGCACAACGTTGTGAGATAAGACGTGTGACCAAACCAAACAGTGACAAAAATAGAAGAATTAGCCGGTGGAAAAATTGAATTAGTCGGCGGAAGGTCTCGCAGCTTTGAGGGAGACACACTTTCACCAGGGCTTGTCGGTGTTGGATTGTGGCGCAACTGTCCTTTATTTTCCATCCCCATCATCTCTGACAGTCCAGATGAAATTATCGAGTGCACTCAACTTCCATTGTTACAATGTTCCCGCTACAACATTGTCACAAGGTTATTTCGAAATTTTGGTGCAATATTGTTTTCACACCATCGTCACAAACATTGTTTTCATAACATCGCCGCAATGACAACAAAATATGCGTTGCTGGACCCACAATATACCACCTAAATTTTCAAACGTCGCACCCAGAACTGAATGTCTCGCTGCACTAGTTTTATTATAACATAAGTATGCCAATATATTGTTTTTGGAATATTGTTACAATAATGCTGTCACAATATTGCTGCAAAGTTGCTGTGGAAACATTGTCACAATGTTGCACTAACAATGTTTTTTATCGTTTTTATTCGATATTGAGGGACTGCTTGGAACACTGGATCAAACATGACTATGCCAAATTTCAAAACATGCATTTTCTTCACAAATACCTCTTGGTTGTATCAACAACATTGTAGAAACATTTATACAATATTGCCGCCCCTACGTTGAGTTAAGGCGTTCTGAGCACCTTGTTTGGTTGTATCTACAATGTAGGCTACATATTGAGACAATATTACACCCACAATTGTTTTGCCCACAATATTGTGACAATGTTAAAGCAAATGTTGTGATGACAATATTGTTTAGACAAGATATTCACGATCATTGTCACAATGTTGTGTGCTACTAGGGCCATGCCAGTTCTCGGAGCCGTCCCGGCCCGCTAGAGATGGAATCGTGGGTCACCGCTATTGATGACCTCCACAATCGGTCCCCGAAGAGTCCACCAAGTTACCACCACTACCATCGATCCTGCACACAGCACGTCGTCCCGGAGCCGTACGGGTCGTCCCCCTGTGAGGTTTGCGCTAAGTAGTGCACGGACTTCTCAGGACGCCAGTAAAGTAAAGAATATCCGCCAACCCATCTTTAACCGGAGCCAACCCGTCTTCCACAGCAGTGCGCCAGCTTGGTCCGTTGAAGGAGATGTGACAGGGCCACGCCGCCACAGACCACGTTGCGAGGTCTGTGGCGGCAATCGGGCCTTCGCGGCAGCAGACGAGGCAGCGCGCCGCAAGGCACGCCGGGTCCGCGCACTGCTGACATTGGCGGGAGGGAAGACGGCCGATGCGGTACAGGTACTGTCTGGAGAGCCCCCAGTGACCTGTCCTCAGCTGGTGCACGTTGACGACGTCTTCCCGGCTCTCGGTGAGGACCGGCGTCGGCATCCGGTCCCCCATGATGCGCCTGAACAGGCTGTCCGACCAGCAGCATCGCCAGGCCCTGGAGGCGGCGCGGTCGACAGCTCGGGTGAGGCTGCCCACTGAAGGAACGTATCTTGTCCCCTGGCCACAGCTTGGAGGCGAAGGTGCCACACCGACGCGCCCAACGTGGTCTGCTAGGCGCCGGCGCCGCTCGCAAGAGTCGACAGGGCAGCCTAGGAGTCCGTGCAGAGGACGATGGGGCACTCAGCTGGGGCGCTCCCCATCTCCAGCAGCTTCTCCAGCGCCGCTCGGATGGCGACGAGCTCGGCGCGCGTGCTGCTGCACAGCCTCCCGGCCGAGGAGGTGACCAGGTGCTCATCCCCCAGAGGGGAGCACAATGAGGGCCCTCCTCCGCCGGCACTCACTCCTCCTTCCGCAGAGCCGTCACTCCAGACACAGGTGGCCTGGTCTGGCAGGGTGGGCAGGTGCTCCTCCGCGGCGACACGGCGGCGCGCATCCGGCACCCCTCGCAGGGCGTCCGGGCCGACATCCAGGCGGATGTGGACGCGAGTCCTATCCACCCAAAGGGGGATGGTGACGTGCAGCCTTGCTTCGATGGGAACGTCGGACGCCCCCGCTCTCTCCAGCGCCCTCGCACCAACAGCCCGCCAGCCGGTGGTGGTGATCAGGCGCTGAGGGGCGGTAGACTCCGCCGTCACGAGGAGTGGGTCGTCCTTTCGTTTCGTAGGGCTCGGGCCGAACCTGCCAGTCTTGCTGCTAGCACCTGACGACGCACCCTGATAGCCGTGAGGCCCGCTTCTGCCAGCAGCGAATGACGAGGGGTGCTGACAAGGCATCCGGTGATGGCTCGGGCGCAGGCCCTGAGTTCGCAATCAGGAGCTCCACGTGTGACTCCGACGCAGCGGGCAGCCATGCAGCGGCGGCGTACTCCATGGCGCCGCGCACGTAGCCGCTAGCCACAGTGCGAAGTTGTGGCTCTCTAAGCCCCCAGGAGCGGCCCGCCATCCCACGTAGCTGAGCGATGCGGGGCTTTTCTTTCTTGCGAAGGTTGAGGCAATGTTCCCCGAAGTGAAGCTGCCTGTCGGAGGTCACACCGAGGAGCTTCAGATGCCGCCCACCCCTGACGTCAGCGCCGTCCACCTTGATGGAGAGGTTCTGAGCGTCCTGGTAGCGCTGGGACAGAACGAGCACCTGCGTCTTGGATCCCGCGATGGTCATCTTCCAGTCCCGAGCCCACTTGACCATGGTGTCAGCAGCCTGTTGGGCGCGCTCTCTGGCGAGGTCGACGGTGCATCCCGTGCTCAATGTAGCCGTATCGTCGGCGTACATGTACACAGGGGTGCTCGGAACGGGCCCCACTGCCTCCACCAGGTCCGCCGCCCAGAGGGTGAACAGGGTCGGCGCGAGGACCGACCCCTGCGGTAGCCCGGCGCGGAAGATGCGGCCGGAGCTGCGCACCCCGTTCACCTCCGCGCAGGCGCGGCGGTCGCGCAGAAACTGGAAGACCCAGGAGGCCATACACTTGGGGAGGTGGCACAACATCTTGAGCAGTAACATCCGGTGGTCGATCTTGTCATAACTGCGGGAGAAATCATAGGCGACGAGGACGAACCTGGCGGCAGTTTTGCCGTCTGACGGGCGGTCTCGCGGCCTCGGGAGGTTAAACCCGTCTTGGAATTCTTGGGTGAGTCGTCCCAGGTTCTCTTCAGCGGATCGGCCGCGCTTGAAGCCAACCTGTTCCTCTGGGATTGTCCTGTCCCTCTCCAGCAGGTGGGTTAGCCTCGCTCCGACCATCCGCTCGGCCAGCTTCGCGATGTGGCTGGTAAGTGAAATGGGCCCGAAACTGGAGACGTATTGTGGGTTCTTCCCGGCTTTCAAAATCGGTATGATGGTCGCCGTCCTCCATGCATTAGAGACCACTGAGGTGTGCCACGGGCAGTTGATGAGGTGCAGGAGGGCATCCTGGGCTGCTGGTCCCAGGTACCGAAGGTGCTCCGTGCACACGTTATCGGGATCGGGCGCTTTCCTGGACCTCATCTTCCTAATCTGGTCCAGCATCTCATCTCTGCTGAAAGGCTGGCAGGAGCTGTCACTGGGGCATGGACGTGACCACGCTGCGCACAGTGAGGTCTTTGTGGCTCGGTCACGCCTCCGGTGGCGGGTGTGCTTGCTCACGAGGGAGTACTCGCGAGCGAAGGCCTCGGCCTTGGCTCGGTCCTCCACAGCGACACGGCCGCAGTCGCCGTTGACCGTCTGGCCGGGGCATACGTCCCGCGCGCCCCCTCCATCCGCCTCATAATATTCGTGACGCAGCCAATGGCCGCGGGCCTGTTCAGCTCCTCGGTGACAAAATACCGGAAAGAGCGCCGTCTTGCCTCCTCCTCGGCCTCTGCGGCTCTTCTCTTGGCGGCCTTCCATCGGTCCGTGGTTTCCCTTGAGGGGACCCGATGAATGTCGATCCTCGCCGTCCGGGGCTCCGCCACCGCACTGGCCAGCTCCGGGTCGAGGGCCCAGGGTACGGGGTCGGCACGGGCTCCGCGGGGGATCCTGCAGGAGCTCGCTTCGAGGATGGCGTTCGTCAAGCGCGTAGCCATTCCCTCGACCGGCAGGTCCGGCGTAACAGTGCCAGCCACCGCCTCATCACAGTCGGCGGTGAAGCCAGTCCAGTCAGCCTTGTGGAGGGCCCAACGCGTCTTCCTGATACGCCGGGGGCGACCGCCGGCCACCGACACCGACACCACCTGGGGAGGTGGTCGCTTCCAAGGTCGGTGCCAACCGACCACGTACAGCGGCGCGCCAAGTCTTGGTGGGCCATGGCAATATCCGGGGCCGAGAGGCGAGACTCCACTCCATAGCTGGCACGGGTGGCAGCGCCGTTGTTGAGGATTCGCCAGTTCTTGCGCAGGGACCAGCCATGTATCAGGCGGTCCACCCTGTCCGGGTCTAAACAGACGACATCCCAGGCAGGGTGGTGTCCGTTCACATCCTCCATGATGAGGGTCGGGTCGCCAGCAGGGAAGGCCTCGAGGGAGAAGTTGTTCACCCGCTCGTCCCCGCCAGACGAGCGTATAGGCGGGCGGTAGATGTTGAAGATGTCGATGGTGGGTGAAATCAGTCTCTTGGGTGCGCTCAAGATGACTCTGACGGCGCACCATTCGGTTGTGTCGTCTTGAGGCTGGAGAGGCGACTCTTCGATGACACTGAAGTTGAGGCCGTCCCTGACGAGGATTGCGACGTCCCCTCCACAGACAGGCCCCACGACCCTCCTGCCTCTAGCCCTTCGCGAGATAGCGGCGGTCTGAAACACCGGGACCGATAGGGACTTTCCAGCCAACTGAGCCTCATGGATAGACACCACGTCCGTCCTGACGTCCGATAGCCAGCGGCTGAGCTCCGCGGTCTTGTTGCGGACCCCCTCCGCGCTCCAACTGACAAGCAGCAGTCGGCCTCGGGTCTGGCATTTGTGGCAGTATCTTCGGTACTTGGCTCGTTGACTGAAGCCACCCTGAGGGCCCGTTCCGCCGCGATCGCGGTTTCCCCCACCGGCGGGCCTCCCGGCGGGGGCGGTGGAGTCACTTATCTACGCGGGCCGGGACGCACCGAGTGTCAGTCGGTGCGCCCGGACCCACGGACAGCGTAGGAGATGTTGAAAGGTCGCCAATGGTGGCGGCAGCGCAGCGGTTGCCAGTCGCCGCGCAGCCGCGGCAGCTCCGGGGCGGCGGGGCCGCAGGGCGTCGGCCCCGCAACGTCCCGCACCTCGGGGCAGCTGAGTTCCACTTGGACGGCGACGGCCAGCGGCGAGTAGCAATACAGCAGTGGCGTATTCGAGGGCGCCCCGACATATCCACCGACTGCTCCTCCGTGACAGGCGTCTGCTTGAGAGAACTTCCCTGAAAAAGCAAATGCGTTAGCAATTGACAGGTCGTGCCACTGGAAGGACAGCTAAAAACGCGTGTTTGTTTCAGCAAGTGCATGGACATGGGCCTGAGCCACCTTCGCTCGGGCGGGGAGATACCCCAAAGATCTCGGAAATCACACTAATGAATGAAAAGTGGTAGAAGTTGTGGGGCATCCTGACGTAATCTCTGAAAAATTAAGTTGTTGATTTTTATCAGCAAAGATCTCACAAATCACACAAATGAATGAAAAGTGGTAAACTTTGTTGGGCACCCTGACGTAATCTCTGAAAAATTAAGTTGTCGATTTTTATCAGCCTAAATCCAACGTCGCCAGAGGCCAAACCATGTCACCATACGGATATAAGGAGGATGAATGTTTTTGTCACAGCATCTGACGTACAAAAGCCATAACACAACTAGTTAAACATTTGTAATATTCTCAGCAAATTCAATCGAATGATATATAGTACGATCTTGCTAGGTGACATCTCAGTGATTACAAAAATCCAGTGACGCCAACATAAGCGCTGTATCTCCGTTCCAGACGAAGTTACTTAGCTAAATCATATTACCCATGAATTTTCAAAAGAGAGGTCATGGCTCGTACCCAACCCTGGGTTATCGAAATAAAAATACCAATTAACATCTCAAAGTAGCCGATGACTTCATGTATTGAGATACATTTTAGATAAATCGACTCCACGTATTTACTCATGCTGTTACATTTTCGTTGGAGGTGGTCACTTAACCCGCACTGCTGAGATGACCCGAACTGGAGCTAAAATTTTGACACAACTTGCAAAACTGATCAGAAGAAAATGCATCCCAAACCATTTACAGGCTTCTGCGAAGACCCAAAGGGGGAGGCATCAGTGCAAGTGTAACGTTTTGACAGGGGCAGATGCCGGGTTTCATGTATTTATGATAAGCTCATCTACGCAAACGCAGTAGGCGTTTCGGTTGGGATGAAAAGAACAGGACACTGTTTTTACCACAAAATCCATAAAAAGGACACATTTTAGCATTGATCACTGTTTGCCCCACCAGCACAATACATCAACAATCCAGCGGTTTTGAACATTTTTCCTTTTGAGACTTCCATTCAATTAGCCTCCAAATAAAGTTACCTGGTAAATTGTGTTGCACTGAGGATATCATAGATGCCGCAGCATGATGTTACAGCATGCCGCAATTGACCAGTCACGTTGTCTTCAGCAGCGTCTCACGGGCCATTCCCAGTTGATGGTGGAGTAGCGCGCCCATTGAAACACAACTCAGTACAGGTGAAGCTCTGTTTAGAGCTGACCTCCATCGAAGATCGCATCAGCACCACCACCACGCTGAGGAGAAGGGAGGTACGGCGGTGTTACGAATGCACTATAAAAGAGAAAATACGACGGGGCGCTGGTGGGCAATAGACAGGGCAAAGAAAACACCCCACCACACCTTAGATTAAACAAAAATTACATACATATAGTACTATACATTGTGCTCCCCATGGAGGTCTTAATATGCTATCTTAAATCTAGCCTCCTGAGTCCCCACGTATAGGTATCTATACGCAGGTTTGAATAGCTCTACCACCTCCTACCGATGTCGTAGCCTTTTATATAAATTATGTATAGAAAGCTGGACATTCTAGCTTTCTTCTGGTGTCAAAATCATAAACTAAACCCAAGGGCAAGTGAGTCAAAATTCCCTTTGTTCGACGATAGGCGTGAGCGCCGGACGGTTTCGCGGTTGCTCCGAAGAAGGTATGTAGTTTAAAAATGTTACTGACAGAATCTAGTTTTGATAAGTATATGAACAGAAAGCTTAAATTATTGGAAGTATCTCAGTTTTTATCCGGTGTTTTTAACATTTTTTGTTGCCAAACAATCTCCTTCGAAAATGCTATGTATAGAATTCTATACTCCAGTACTCAATGACGACAAAAGTGACATTATACTTAACCATATGGAGGGCATCCCAGGCATGTCATACTCCTTTGATGTAATGAGACATCATTGATGAGGAGCACATGTTAAGCAAATATGTTTTCCTCGTGGTTTCCTTTGTTTTTAATTTTATAAAACTAGAAGATATGGATTGGAACAGGCGATGCTTATCTTTCTGGTACTGAAGCGAGGGGCAGATCCGAGGAGGGGGGATGGGGTAATAGCCCCCCTTAGGCCTACCTTAAGCACTGATAAAACGCTTCCCGCTGGAGCCGCCGGGCCCCCGCGGGAGGGGGAGCGGTAGCTGCAGCTATACCCCGGTCCCGCAAGTTGTCTTCCAAATACCACGCGAAGGTAGGTCTAGGGGGCCCCTCATTATGCAACCGGGGGCCCCCGAAATTAATATCGGTGGCCCCCAGAGTTGTTCTCGGGGTCCCTACCTCTGAGGTCCCACGAACCCCGCGACCGGGCCCCTAAAAATCGTCTCAGGGCCCACTGCTGTCCAAGCCGGGCCCCCTGTCCTCGGCAGTTTTAGGTCCCCGGTATTCCACCCGGGCCCCCTGTGACTGCAACTGGACCCCCTGCGGTTCACCCGGGCCTCCTTTGGCCATCTGGACACCCTGATATTCTTCCGGGCCACTTGCAGTCCACTTGAAACCGCTGAGTCTGCGACCGGGCCCCTCAGAATTACCCCAAGCCCACTGATGACGAAGTCGGGCCCCTGTTCTCAGCAGTTGCAGATAATTTCCCTGTATCCCACCCGGGCCCTCGGTGACCCAATTCGGGCCCCCTGCGGCTCACCCAGGCCTCCTGTGGCCATCCGGGCCTCCTGAAATGCTTCCAGGGACCCATGTGGCTCACTTGCGATCTTGGTGTCGGGGACCGGGCCCCTTACGATAATCTCAGACATATTGTGAATAAAGGCATATTGTGAATATGGCGTCCGAGGCAAGATACTTCAGTGGATTGAGAGCTTCCTAGCCCATCGATCGCAGCGCGTCATCGTCCGGTCGTCTTTCTCTGATTGGGTCCCGGTTGTGAGTGGAGTACCGCAGGGTTCGGTCCTGGGGCCGCTCCTCTTTTGGTTTATATCAATGATTTGCCTGATTGTGTCTCCTGTGGAATCAGCATGTTTGCCGACGACACGAAACTGTATGCCAGTGCTAGCTCTCAGCCTTCTGTAAATGCCCTCCAGTTAGACATTCAGAATGTACTCCACTGGTGACTGAAGTGGCAAATGCCCTTTAATAACAACAAATGTGTTGCCATTCACATCGGCAATCTGAACAGAGGGCACACCTATGTGATGAACGGCACGTTCCTCCAGAATATTGAGGTGGAAAAAGATCTTGGGGTGCTAATTGACACCGAACTGAAGTTTAAACAGCAAGCAGCCTCAGCTGTTCTGAAAGCCACTAGAGTACTCGCGGTTGTTAAAAAGTCCATGGCTTATCTTGATGCACACACGCTTCCTATTCTGTATAAATCACTCGTCCGCCCTCTTCTGGAATATGGCAACGCGATTTGGGGCCCGTTTAATAGGGCTGACCAAATTCTCCTGGAGAGGGTTCAGCGGCGTGCCACTCGCATGATCAGTTCTCTTCGGGGAATTCCCTATACAGACAGGTTGCGTATCCTCAAGCTCCCATCGTTGTACTACAGAAGGCGACGTGGCGATATGATTCCAGTGTACCAACTTGTCCATGGGATAACCGACTAGGATTATGCCCATTTCTTCGCACTCGACACCCAAACTCGCACTCGGGGCCATCCGTGGAAGCTTGTTAAGCCGAATGCAGTCTCCAGGGTTAGGCGTAACTTCTTCGGTGCCAGGGTGATCAACGATTGGAACTCTCTACCATTGTCGGTTGTCGCAGCTCAAAGCCTGAATCAGTTCAAAAATCGGCTTGACGCTCATTGGGCCACCTTCATGTACCAAGTTCCTGAACTTGTCTGATACCGATGCATCCTATCCTCTTGCCTCAGGAGGACAACTTCTTAGCCACCCTCAGGTCTCTTTTCCTGAGGAGGATCGCGCCGAGACACTGATATCCTGAGCTCGTCGGAGAATCGGAGCCAGCGGGCCATTGTGGTCCCCAAAATTTCCGAAATCGTTAGGTAAGGTAAGGTAAGGTACTTAACCCTGGCTGATAGATTTAGAGGTCAGAATGGAAGGTACCTATACGCGTTATGCTCTGTCAAGGGAATTGCATGCCAGATGGAAGGCCACATGATTACCTTGGAATACCCTAGGTGTACAGGTATTTTTTAGGTATTCCCGGTGCCTCTCATTTGCGCTGTCATTGAGCTCATGATGAGCCATCACCAGACTAAGTCAGGATTTTGTACAATATCTCAATATCTCTGCCCAGTGTTATTCAATGTTCTTGAAGCAGGTGGGGAACAGCGAGTTGAGGACCCAGTCCCTACTTTATTGGGTTGTGAACTTTATAAGGCTTGGTACAGTATGTTTATTATATACATTGTGATCAACAGCTTAAGGGATTGAAGCTGGTTCCCACTTTTCCGAAAGTGGGAAGTTTTGACGTCCTGTTGGGGCAGCCTCGAGAGAGGCTGACCTACCAGTTTGGGGCTGCTTTTGCCCCTTTTTGGGGCAGGTAAGAAAATTTTGTGGCAGAAAATGACCCTGAAGTGGACATAGGCATGTGATTTTTGTTTTCCAGATACTCTCCTGTTGTGTAAAATCCAGCCTGCAAAGTATGGCAACAGGCCGGACGAGTCGCACTAGCCATCTAAAATTCTTTCACCACCTGCCTCCAAGAAGTTGCAGAAATATTTAATAAAAATGGGAGAAAACGCACCCATTCCTACCCATCCAATGCAATGCTACCTCTTATTACTAAGGGACTTTTTCTTAAACCACCTCGTCTGTCTTAATAACCATTTAGTATTTGTTTGGTTTAATTGTCACCTTCCTCTCACCAGTCTTACAAATTCGCACCAGGTTGATACAATTTGCACCACTTGCTTCTATCTCTAAGGGCACTCACACTGACGAGATCTCGTCAGAAATGTCATACTTTGCAAACTGGTGTGAAATGAACATTCTTAAAGGGAATTTGGCACTTTGGTCGAATCGTGAAATTTAGTGCAATTAGGCGTACTTTTAGCCAAAAATAATGAAACCACTCATGGTTTCTGTGAAAAATGTTCAATAAGCTCAATATTTTGTTTTTAAAAATACTCCTCTATGAAAATAAATATCTACCTGTGGATGTCATGATCCAGCAGCCACTACCATACTTGAAACGCTTCAAGGGCTTCGATTCGCTGATGCTCATTGTGACGTCAGCATATGTCATCACCCTGGAAGCTCACAACAATGGCCGCCTGGTGGGTGGCTGATGAGGGGCTGGTGTCAGGTAGGTTTTAGCTTTTTCTACTGAAATATTGAGTTCCAAGACAAATGATCTATGGAGTACCGGGTTTTCTGACTTGCTTTAAAACTTGGCTATCTCATTTAAAATCATGTTTTGAAGGTGCCACATTCCTTTTAAGTACCAGAGGAGGGAAAGTACCCCATCCACCGAATTTCTGTTCACTGACTGTCTGTTCACCTGACAGTATGTATGTCTGCCTGACAGTTTGTATGTCTGCCTGACTGTATGTGTGCCTGACTGTCTGACTGACTGACTGACTGACTGACTGACTGACTGACTGACAAACTGACAAAATGACTGGATTTCTCTTTATTTTTCTGTATATCTGCCTGATGTTTCTGTATGTCTGTCTGACTGTCCCTGTATGTTTGTCTGGCTATCTCTGTATGTATGTATGTCTGGCTGTTCTGTCTGTCTATATGTAGACCTGGCCTCCTCTGTCTGCCTGCCTGTCTCTCTGTCTGCCTCTGTATTCTCTGTATGTTTGTCTGCCTGGATGTCTGTGTATTTTTCTGTATGTATGTCTGACTGTCACTGTATGTCTGTCTGTCTACCTGCCTGCCTGTCGGACTGTCTGTTTGTCCCCCTGACTGTCTGTCCATCTGTCTGCCTGACTGTATGTCTTCCTTTCTGACTGGCTTCCTGACTGTCTTCCTTACTGCCTGACTGACAGTGTCTGTCTGTCTGTCTGTCTTCCTGCCTGCCTGCCTGACCTGAGCTGACTTGGCTTACTGACTGGCTGACTGATTCTGTCTGTCTGCATTTTTCTGTATATCTGTCTGACTGTTTGCCTGGATGTCTGTGTACTTTTCTGTATGCTTCTGATTGTCCCTGCATGTTTTTCTGGCTATATCTGTATGTATGTATGTCTGTCTGTTCTGTCTGTATGTATGTAGACCTGGCTTCCTCTGTCTGCCTCTGTATTCTCTGTATGTCTGTCTCTCTGGATGTCTTTGTATTTTTCTGTATGTATGTCTGACTGTCTCCATATGTCTGTCTAGCTGTGTCTGTATGTCTGTCTGGTTGTCTGTATGTTTGCTGTCTCTGTTTGTCTGCCTGCCTGTCTCCCTGTCTGTCTGCCTGACTGTCTTTCAGCCTGTCTGTCTTCCTGACTGTCTGTCTTCCTTGCTGTCTGTCTGCCTGCCTGCCTGCCTACCTGCCTGACTGTCTGATTGTGTGACTGACTGTCTGCCTGCCTGGATGTCTCTGTCTGTCTGCCTGCCTGCCTGTCCCAAAGTCTGTCTGTCTGCCTGACAGTCTGTATGTTCACCTGACAGTATGCATGTCTGCCTGCCTGTGTGTCTGATTGTGTGACTGACTGTCTGACTGTGTGACTGACCTTTGCCTGCCTGTCTGTATGTCTGCCTGACTGTGTCCGTCTATATGTCTGCCTGACTGCCTGTCTGCTTGAATGTCTGTCTGTCAGACTTTGTCTGGCTGTCTGCCTGTCTGCTTGTCTGCCTGCATTTTCTGTATATCTGTCTGACTGTCTGCCTGGATGTCTCTGCAATTTTCTGTATGTCTGTGACTGTCCCTATATGCCTGTCTAGCTGTCTCTGTATGTATATCTCGCTGGCTGTTCTGTCTGTCTGTATGTACTTAGACCTGGCTTCCTCTGTCTGTCTGCCTACCTGTCTGTCTGCCTCTGTATGCTCTGTATGTCTGTCTGCCTGGATGTCTGTACTTTTTTGTATGTCTCTGACTGTCCCTGTATGTTTTTTATCTGGCTATATCTGTATGTATGTCCATTCTGTCTGTCTGTATGTATGTAGACTTGGCTTCCTCTGTTCTGCCTCTGTATTCTCTGTATGTCTGTCTGCCTGGATGTCTGTGTATTTTTCTGTATGTATGTCTGACTGTCTCTGTATGTCTGTCTGGTTGTCTGAATGTTTGCTGTCTCTGTTTGTCTGCCTGACTCCCTGTATGTCTGTCTGCCTGCCTGCATGACTGTATCTGTCTGTCCGTCTGTCTTCCTGATTGTCTGTCTGTCTGTCTGTCTGTCTGCCTACCTGCCTGACTGTATGTCTGCCTGACTGTCTGTTCACCTGACAGTATGTATGTCTGCCTGTCTGACTGACTGTCTGCATGTCTGTCTGATTGTGTGACTGACTGTCTGCCTGTCTGAAAGACTGTCAGACAGCCGCCCCGGTAGCTCAGTTAGTAGAGCGTTGGGCGCCGGCCTGCTGCTCAAAAGCATGCAGTGGCAGTGCATGTCCAGGCTTGGGATCGGTTCACCTGAGACGCTCCGGCGCTCAATAGTTTACCCGACGTACAGGTCGGCTGGCAACTGACTGGTGAGAGGGTGACCTGAGCGGGGCGGCCGTCCCTGTGCTTTGTGGGACGTTAAACTTTGGCTTCTAAATCAACCCTTCATTGTGGGAGTTGCTAGTTCGGGTGGTGGGGTCGGGGTCTCTGTGACAAGTCCCTTGATGACTTTAGTGAGACTCCGACTCCAACAGTCGAACTGATAAACAACTTGGTCAAAATTTATTAAAATAAAAAAGGCTGTCTGTCTGCCTGACAGTCTGTCTGTTCATCTGACAGTATGTATGTCTGCCTGACTACCTGTCTGCCTGACTGTTTGCCTGACTATCTGTCTGTCTGTCTGATTGTGTGACTGACTGTCTGACTGTGTGACTGACTGTCTGTCTGTCTGTATGTCTCCCTGCCTGCCTGTCTCCCTGTCTGTCTGCCTGTCTGCCTGTTTCCCTGTCTACCTGCCTGCCTGACTCTGTATGTCTGCCTGACTGTCTGTCCGTCTGTCTGCCTGACTGTCTGTCTGTCAGACTATCTGTCTGGCTGTCTGGAGGTTGTTCTGTCGAGGTTGCGGATCGGCCACACTCATGCCACGCACTGTTTCCCGCTTGAGTAGAGAGGATCCGCCGCACTGCACGCGCTGTGGCGACCCGCTGAGTGTGAGCCATGTTCTCGTTGAGTGCCCGGACTATGAGATTGAGAGGCTTTGACACCTGGGGGATCACCCTCATTGGTGTCTCTTTTGGGAGAGTTTCCGACCGTTGACCTTTCACGTATTTTATCGTTTCTAAGGAGCATCGATTTTAATGTTATTTATTCGCCGACCTAGGTTGTGATTTGACAATGTGTTATTCTATTATTATTATTTATGTGTTCATGATTTTTTTTAACTTCTGACACAGCTTTAGTCCCGTGAGCTGTTGAAACGCCTCTGTATATATTTTACTTAGTGTTATGGGCGCCACATGACCTTTGTTGTCGGCACGCCCTAAACCACCAATTATGACGATGATGATGTCTGGCTGTCTGTCTGCCTGTCTGCTTGTCTGCCTGCATTTTTTCTGTATATCTGTCTGACTGTCTGCCTGGATGTCTCTGTACTCTTCTGTGTGTCTCTGACTGTCCCTGTATGTCTGTCTGGCTGTCTCTGTATGTATGTCTCTCTGGCTGTTCTGTCTGTCTGTAGGTACTTAGACCTGGCTTCCACTGTCTGCCTGCCTACCTGTCTGTCTGCCTCTGTATTCTCTGTATGTCTGTCTGCCTGGATGTCTCTGTACTTTGTTGTATGTCACTGACTGTCCCTGTATGTTTTTCTGGCTATATCTATATGTATGTATGTCTGTTCTGTCTGTCTGTATGTATGTAGACTTGGCTTCCTCTGTCTGCCTCTGTATTCTCTGTATGTCTGTCTGCCTGGATGTCTGTGTATTTTTTGTATGTATGTCTGACTGTCTCTGTATGTCTGTCTAGCTGCCTCTGTATGTCTGTCTGGTTGTCTGAATGTTTGCTGTCTCTGTTTGTCTGCCTGTCTCCCTGTCTGTATGCCTGCCTGACTGTCTGCCTGCCTGCCTGCCTGACTGTCTGTCTGCCTGCCTGATTGTCTCTGTCTGTCCGTCTGTCTTCCTGACTGTCTGTCTGTCTGTCTTCATTCTGTCTGTCTGTCTACCTGCCTGACTGTCTGTTCACCTGACAGTATGAATGTCTGCCTGACAGTCTGCCTGTCTGACTAACTGTCTGTCTGTCTGATTGTGTGACTGACTGTCTACCTGCCTGCCTGTCTGAAATTCTGTCTGTCTGCCTGACAGTCTGTCTGTTCACCTGACAGTATGTATGTCTGCTTGACTGTATGTCTGCCTGACTGTCTGTCTGTCTGATTGTGTGACTGACAGTCTGTGTGACTGACTGCCTGTCTCCCTGCCTGCCTGTATCCCTGTCTGTCTGCCTGCCTGTTTCCCTGTCTACCTGCCTGCCTGACTGTCTGTATGTCTGCCTGACTCTGTCCATCCATCTGTCTGCCCGACTGTCTGTCTGCTTGAATGTCTGTCTGTCAGACTCTGTCTGGCTGTCTGCCTGCCTGTCTGCTTGTCTGCCTGCATTTTTCTGTATATCAGTCTGGCTGTCTGCCTGGATGTCTCTGTACTTTTCTGTATGTCTCTGACTGTCCCTGTATGTCTGTCTGGCTGTCTGTATGTATGTCTCTCTGGCTGTTCTGTCTGTCCGTATGTACTTAACCTGGCTTCCTCTGTCTGTCTGCCTACCTGTCTGTCTGCCTCTGTATTCTCTGTATGTCTGTCTGCCTGGATGTCTCTGTATTTTGTCTGTTCTGTCTGTCTGTATGTATTTAGATCTGGCTTCCTCTGAATATTTGGCAATGTCTGTCTGGTTGTGTCTTTGTTTATTTCTGTCTATGTCGATCTGTCTCCGTTTATATGTTTCTGTCTATCTTGTTCTCTCACTGAATGTCTGTGTTTCTGTTTATCCCTGTCTATCTCTGGCTTTCTGGAAGTTTTTCTTTCTCTGTCTGTATGTCTCTGTCTGTCTTGACTGGCCCACATATAGGCTTAGCAGTCTACATGTCCTAAATTTCCAAGGTCTGTCTCTGTTTGTATGTTTGTGTGTTTCTGTCTGTCTTTCTGTTTTTCTGTCGCTTCAAAATCCTGCAGGCTTAGTACTATCCTCTTGAGACCCGAGCCCAAAATATTTGATGGAAGTGCAAACCCTTTTTGATTTTTGGGTTTTTGGATGCAAGGAACTCAATAATGAACAAAAATTTTAATTAGAAAATTTATAAATATAACTTATTGGATGTATAGAAGTCTATACACCAGGACTCAATGACTATAAATAGTGCACTAATGATAAACTTTTTCTCGGGATGCGCTGCGTGAAACATGATGCATTTGTCACTATCTCATAATGAACGTTGTGTTTGCTTTCCCTTTTAACTAAAATTTTAATCATTATTATGACGTAGGCATAACAAAATTTGGTACCTTCGCCGGTTGAGTCTACTAATACGGATCGTCACCTTAACACGCGCATTGACGGGGGCGGGTACCCGCCCCCTCGGGTTTTTCGTAGATAGCAGAAAAACGGCGGCGCGTAGCGCCGCCGTACTTGGCATGCCTTTTCCCTCATCATTTTTACAACTTCTGTGAAAATTTTAAGGTTAGGTCATCCAAGGTCAGGTCACCAGTACAGGTGAAGTGACCCGACCTCAAAAAAGTTTAAGATAGCATAAGTCGGAGCAGGGTGAACTTATCCGATTGAAAATCATATCACATAATGGCCCTACCTAGTTCTCTAAAATATTTTCCGTTATTTTTGATATCGATGACCTAAGGTCAGGTACGAGGCATGACCTCTCCGTTGGAAATACATGGGAAAAATAGTTTTTACAGAATAACTCAGTAACGGATGGTGATAGAGCATTTATTTTAGCTGCATTAGACTCGCCTGGGCTTTGCGGTTCTAATGATATGCATTTTATATAATTTGACCCTGACCTGACCTCAGGTCAGGTCAAATCCTTGATTTGACCTAGCAAGGTCAAATTATATATCATTCGATTCGGCTTGCTGAGAGGATTCATATAGTTCAAGTCGTTTTGCTCTATCTTTACTTGTTCAGATGTAATGGCCGAAAAACTGAATTTACATGTTAACCCTATGACGGCTGTTTTTGACCTCTCGTGACCTGACAAAAAATGGTTCAAATGTTTTCGATGGAGAAGTGGAAGGGCAACCCAACGCCGTTTACCGTTTTTCGCTACCTACCGTGGTTCTCGAAATCTTGGGGGCGGTTACCCGCCCCCCTGTCAATGCGAAGGTGGCTCAGACCCCCGTCAATTCGCGTGTGAAGCCACTGTAAGTAAAGTCCTAATTCCTAAATCAAATACCACCGAGCATTAAAGCACGTTCTCGTTAGGGATCAGTCAAGGACTATCGTTAGCCCCAAGCATGTATGTACCATATCCAGGTTCCCAATAGAGATACATCGTGTGCGCTCCATGACCTTTATGCCTCGTGGAACTTGGTAAAAAAGATCGTTTCAGTAATGAATTAGAGAAGCACTCCAGACGTCTTGGACTTGACAAGAGCCAGATTGTTATAGGACGGTCATCGGCATCTTCGGTACGATTCCTTACCAGGGATAATTTCGTGCATGTACTGTGTGCTAGCACTTTTGATATCCTTCGACGACATTGCAACCTTTGGTCGCTTTGTGGGAAGCTCGTCAGCTGGTGCCGCAGAAACATTTTCAGTGTATTCTCGCCTGGCCTCACAGTTCATATTATTACCTTCAGCCACGAGCTGATCGGTGAGCTGGATTTTGATTCCAGGTACCTTATCTCCTCGAAATCCTCGTGAGACTTGTACTCCAGCCAGGAGTTACCGTGTTTAAGATATTAAACCTGCTACTCCCAAGCAAGAACAGATGTTGTAGCCACAGAGGGCCGAGACCAAAGGAATCCCGCAAGCAAGGCAGGGGGCTGACTGTATTCACAATATGTCTGAGATTATCGTAAGGGGCCCGGTCCCCGACACCAAGATCGCAAGTGAGCCACATGGGTCCCCGGAAGCATTTCAGGAGGCCCGGATGGCCACAGGAGGCCTGGGTGAGCCGCAGGGGGCCCGAATTGGGTCACCGAGGGCCCGGGTGGGATACAGGGAAATTATCTGCAACTGCTGAGAACAGGGGCCCGACTTCGTCATCAGTGGGCTTGGGGTAATTCTGAGGGGCCCGGTCGCAGACTCAGCGGTTTCAAGTGGACTGCAAGTGGCCCGGAAGAATATCAGGGTGTCCAGATGGCCAAAGGAGGCCCGGGTGAACCGCAGGGGGTCCAGTTGCAGTCACAGGGGGCCCGGGTGGAATACTGGGGACCTAAAACTGACGAGGACAGGGGGCCCGGCTTGGACAGCAGTGGGCCCTGAGACGATTTTTAGGGGCCCGGTCGCGGGGTTCGTGGGACCTCAGAGGTAGGGACCCCGAGAACAACTCTGGGGGCCACCGATATTAATTTCGGGGGCCCCCGGTTGCATAATGAGGGGCCCCCTAGACCTACCTTCGCGTGGTATTTGGAAGACAACTTGCGGGACCGGGGTATAGGTGCAGCTACCGTTCCCCCCCTCCCGCGGGGGCCCGGCGGCTCCAGCGGGAGGCGTTTTATCAGTGCTTAAGGTAGGCCTAAGGGGGGCTATTACCCCATCCCCCTCCTCGGATCTGCCCCTCGCTTCAGTACCAGAAAGATAAGCATCGCCTGTTGCAATCCATATCTTCTAGTTTTATAAAATTAAAAACAAAGGAAACCACGAGGAAAACATATTTGCTTAACATGTGCTCCTCATCAATGATGTCTCATTACATCAAAGGAGTATGACATGCCTGGGATGCCCTCCATATGGTTAAGTATAATGTCACTTTTGTCGTCATTGAGTACTGGAGTATAGAATTCTATACATAGCATTTTCGAAGGAGATTGTTTGGCAACAAAAAATGTTAAAAACACCGGATAAAAACTGAGATACTTCCAATAATTTAAGCTTTCTGTTCATATACTTATCAAAACTAGATTCTGTCAGTAACATTTTTAAACTACATACCTTCTTCGGAAAAACCGCGAAACCGTCCGGCGCTCACGCCTATCGTCGAACAAAGGGAATTTTGACTCACTTGCCCTTGGGTTTAGTTTATGATTTTGACACCAGAAGAAAGCTAGAATGTCCAGCTTTCTATACATAATTTATATAAAAGGCTACGACATCGGTAGGAGGTGGTAGAGCTATTCAAACCTGCGTATAGATACCTATACGTGGGGACTCAGGAGGCTAGATTTAAGATAGCATATTAAGACCTCCATGGGGAGCACAATGTATAGTACTATATGTATGTAATTTTTGTTTAATCTAATGTGTGGTGGGGTGTTTTCTTTGCCCTGTCTATTGCCCACCAGCGCCCCGTCGTATTTTCTCTTTTATAGTGCATTCGTAACACCGCCGTACCTCCCTTCTCCTCAGCGTGGTGGTGGTGCTGATGCGATCTTCGATGGAGGTCAGCTCTAAACAGAGCTTCACCTGTACTGAGTTGTGTTTCAATGGGCGCGCTACTCCACCATCAACTGGGAATGGCCCGTGAGACGCTGCTGAAGACAACGTGACTGGTCAATTGCGGCATGCTGTAACATCATGCTGCGGCATCTATGATATCCTCAGTGCAACACAATTTACCAGGTAACTTTATTTGGAGGCTAATTGAATGGAAGTCTCAAAAGGAAAAATGTTCAAAACCGCTGGATTGTTGATGTATTGTGCTGGTGGGGCAAACAGTGATCAATGCTAAAATGTGTCCTTTTTATGGATTTTGTGGTAAAAACAGTGTCCTGTTCTTTTCATCCCAACCGAAACGCCTACTGCGTTTGCGTAGATGAGCTTATCATAAATACATGAAACCCGGCATCTGCCCCTGTCAAAACGTTACACTTGCACTGATGCCTCCCCCTTTGGGTCTTCGCAGAAGCCTGTAAATGGTTTGGGATGCATTTTCTTCTGATCAGTTTTGCAAGTTGTGTCAAAATTTTAGCTCCAGTTCGGGTCATCTCAGCAGTGCGGGTTAAGTGACCACCTCCAACGAAAATGTAACAGCATGAGTAAATACGTGGAGTCGATTTATCTAAAATGTATCTCAATACATGAAGTCATCGGCTACTTTGAGATGTTAATTGGTATTTTTATTTCGATAACCCAGGGTTGGGTACGAGCCATGACCTCTCTTTTGAAAATTCATGGGTAATATGATTTAGCTAAGTAACTTCGTCTGGAACGGAGATACAGCGCTTATGTTGGCGTCACTGGATTTTTGTAATCACTGAGATGTCACCTAGCAAGATCGTACTATATATCATTCGATTGAATTTGCTGAGAATATTACAAATGTTTAACTAGTTGTGTTATGGCTTTTGTACGTCAGATGCTGTGACAAAAACATTCATCCTCCTTATATCCGTATGGTGACATGGTTTGGCCTCTGGCGACGTTGGATTTAGGCTGATAAAAATCGACAACTTAATTTTTCAGAGATTACGTCAGGGTGCCCAACAAAGTTTACCACTTTTCATTCATTTGTGTGATTTGTGAGATCTTTGCTGATAAAAATCAACAACTTAACTTTTCAGAGATTACGTCAGGATGCCCCACAACTTCTACCACTTTTCATTCATTAGTGTGATTTCCGAGATCTTTGGGGTATCTCCCCGCCCGAGCGAAGGTGGCTCAGGCCCATGTCCATGCACTTGCTGAAACAAACACGCGTTTTTAGCTGTCCTTCCAGTGGCACGACCTGTCAATTGCTAACGCATTTGCTTTTTCAGGGAAGTTCTCTCAAGCAGACGCCTGTCACGGAGGTCAGTCGGTGGATATGTCGGGGCGCCCTCGAATACGCCACTGCTGTATTGCTACTCGCCGCTGGCCGTCGCCGTCCAAATGGAACTCAGCTGCCCCGAGGTGCGGGACGTTGCGGGGCCGACGCCCTGCGGCCCCGCCGCCCCGGAGCTGCCGCGGCTGCGCGGCGACTGGCAACCGCTGCGCTGTCGCCACCATTGGCGACCTTTCAACATCTCCTACGCTGTCCGTGGGTCCGGGCGCGCCGACTGACACTCGGTGCGTCCCGGCCCGCGTAGATAAGTGACTCCACCGCCCCCGCCGGGAGGCCCGCCGGTGGGGGAAACCGCGATCGCGGCGGAACGGGCCCTCAGGGTGGCTTCAGCCAACGAGCCAAGTACCGAAGATACTGCCACAAATGCCAGACCCGAGGCCGACTGCTGCTTGTCAGTTGGAGCGCGGAGGGGGTCCGCAACAAGACCGCGGAGCTCAGCCGCTGGCTCTCGGACGTCAGGACGGACGTGGTGTCTATCCATGAGGCTCAGTTGGCTGGAAAGTCCCTATCGGTCCCGGTGTTTCAGACCGCCGCTATCTCGCGAAAGGCTAGAGGCAGGAGGGTCGTGGGGCCTGTCTGTGGAGGGGACGTCGCAATCCTCGTCAGGGACGGCCTCAACTTCAGTGTCATCGAAGAGTCGCCTCTCCAGCCTCAAGACGACACAACCGAATGGTGCGCCGTCAGAGTCATCTTGAGCGCACCCAAGAGACTGATTTCACCCACCATCGACATCTTCAACATCTACCGCCCGCCTATACGCTCGTCTGGCGGGGACGAGCGGGTGAACAACTTCTCCCTCGAGGCCTTCCCTGCTGGCGACCCGACCCTCATCATGGAGGATGTGAACGGACACCACCCTGCCTGGGATGTCGTCTGTTTAGACCCGGACAGGGTGGACCGCCTGATACATGGCTGGTCCCTGCGCAAGAACTGGCGAATCCTCAACAACGGCGCTGCCACCCGTGCCAGCTATGGAGTGGAGTCTCGCCTCTCGGCCCCGGATATTGCCATGGCCCACCAAGACTTGGCGCGCCGCTGTACGTGGTCGGTTGGCACCGACCTTGGAAGCGACCACCTCCCCAGGTGGTGTCGGTGTCGGTGGCCGGCGGTCGCCCCCGGCGTATCAGGAAGACGCGCTGGGCCCTCCACAAGGCTGACTGGACTGGCTTCACCGCCGACTGTGATGAGGCGGTGGCTGGCACTGTTACGCCGGACCTGCCGGTCGAGGGAATGGCTACGCGCTTGACGAACGCCATCCTCGAAGCGAGCTCCAGCGGGATCCCCGCGGAGCCCGTGCCGACCCCGTACCCTGGGCCCTCGACCCGGAGCTGGCCAGTGCGGTGGCGGAGCCCCGGACGGCGAGGATCGACATTCATCGGGTCCCCTCAAGGGAAACCACGGACCGATGGAAGGCCGCCAAGAGAAGAGCCGCAGAGGCCGAGGAGGAGGCAAGACGGCGCTCTTTCCGGTATTTTG
Organism: Lepas anatifera; assembly: GCA_034440635.1. NCBI lineage: Eukaryota > Metazoa > Arthropoda > Thecostraca > Lepadidae > Lepas > Lepas anatifera. Next base: position 204,110 of record JAOTON010001928.1, on the reverse strand, counting down.
TCACCGAGGAGCTGAACAGGCCCGCGGCCATTGGCTGCGTCACGAATATTATGAGGCGGATGGAGGGGGCGCGCGGGACGTATGCCCCGGCCAGACGGTCAACGGCGACTGCGGCCGTGTCGCTGTGGAGGACCGAGCCAAGGCCGAGGCCTTCGCTCGCGAGTACTCCCTCGTGAGCAAGCACACCCGCCACCGGAGGCGTGACCGAGCCACAAAGACCTCACTGTGCGCAGCGTGGTCACGTCCATGCCCCGGTGACAGCTCCTGCCAGCCTTTCAGCAGAGATGAGATGCTGGACCAGATTAGGAAGATGAGGTCCAGGAAAGCGCCCGATCCCGATAACGTGTGCACGGAGCACCTTCGGTACCTGGGACCAGCAGCCCAGGATGCCCTCCTGCACCTCATCAACTGCCCGTGGCACACCTCAGTGGTCTCTAATGCATGGAGGACGGCGACCATCATACCCTCGGAGAAGTCCCCCAATGACCCGACGAGCCCCCTAATCCCAAGTTGCGGGCCCCTGCGGACACAGCCGGGTCCCTGCCACGATTGCGGGCCCCAGTGGTCTACTTGGGCTAGCTTTGGCTGAGGCCAGGCTCCCTGGCTTGCTTGCGGGTCCCCAGTGGGCTACCCTTAACCTTGGTGTCCGCAACCGGACCCCTAACAATATTTTCAGGCCCACTTTGACTGCAGCCGGGTCCCTAATTCCGGCAGTCTCGGGCCTCTTGTCACCCAACCGGGCCCTTCTGTGATCCACCCGCACCCCTGTGACTGCCACCGGGCCCCTGTGATCCAGCCGGGCCCCTGTAATCCACCCGGTGCCCCTGTGACTGCAACCGGGCCCCCTGTCATCCACCCGGGTTCCCTGTGACTGCAACCGGGCTATCTGTGATCCAGCCTGGGCCCATGTGACTACAACCGGACCCTCTGTGATCTACCCGGGCCCCTATGACTGCAACCGGGCCCTCTGTGATCCATCCGAGCCCCCTGCAATTACAACCGGGCCCCCTATGATCCACCCGGGCCCCCTGTGACTGTAACCGGGCCCCCTGTGACTGCAACCGGGCCCTCTGTGATCCACCCGGCCCCTTATGACTGCAACCGGGCCCTCTGTGATCCACCCGAGCCCCCTGCAATTACAACCGGGCCCCCTGTGACTGAAACCGGGCCCCCTGTCATCCACCCGGGCCCCTGTGATACACCTGGGCCCCCTGTGACTGCAACCGGGCCATCTATGATCCACCCGGGCCCCCTGTAACTGCAACTGAGCCATCTGTGATCCACCCGGAGCCCCTGTGACTGCAACCGGGCCCCTGTGACAACAACCGGACCCCCTATCATCCACCCGGGCCCCCTGTGACTGCAACCGGGCCATCTATGATCCACCCGGGCCCCCTGTGACTGAAACCGGGCCCCCTGTCATCCACCCGGGCCCCCTGTGACTGGGACCGGGCCATCTGTGATCCACCAGGGCCCCTGTGACTGCAACCGGGCCCTCTGCAAACCACCCGGCCCCCTGTGACTGCATCCGGGCCCCCTGTAATCCACCCGGGCCCCCTGTGACTGAAACCGGGCCCCATGTGATCCACCCAGGCCCCCTGTAATTACAACCGGCCCCCTATGATCCACCCGGGCCCCTGTGACTGCTACCGGGCCCCCTGTGATACACCCGGGCCCCCTGTGATACACCCGGGCCCCCTGTGACTGCAACCGGGCCATCTGTGGTCCACCCGGGGCCTCTGTGACTGCAATCAGGCACTCTGTGACTGCAACCGGGCCCCCTGTGACAACGACCGGACCCCCTTATCATCCACCCGGGCCCCTGTGACTGCAACCGGGCCATCTGTGATCCACCCGGGGCCCCTGTGACTGCAACCGGGCCCCTGTGACAACAACCGGACCCCTTATCATGCACCCGGGCCCCTGTGATACACCCGGGCCCCCTGTGACTGTAACCGGGCCATATATGATCCACCCGGGGCCCCCGTGACTGAAACCGGGCCCCTTGTCATCCACCCGGGCCCCCTTTGACTGGGACCGGGCCATCTGTGATCCACCGGGACCCCTGTGACCGCATCCGGGCCATCTGTGATCCACCGGGGCCCCTGTGACCGCATCCGGGCCCTCTGTAAACCACCCGGGCCCCATGTGATCCACCCGGGCCCCCTGTAATTACAACTGGGCCCCCTATGATCCACCCGGACCCCCTGTGATACACCCGGGCCCCCTGTGATACAACCGGGCCCCCTGTGACTGCAACCGGGCCATCTGAGATCCACCCGGGACCCCTGTGACTGCAACCAGGCACTCTGTGACTGCAACCGGGCCCCCTGTGACTGCAACCGGGCCCTTTGTGATCCACCCGGGCCCACTATGATCCACCCGGGCCCCCTGTGACTGGGACCGGGCCATCTGTGATCCACCGGGGCCCCTGTGACCGCAACCAGGCCCTCTGTAAACCGCCCGGCCCACTGTGACTGCAACCGGGCCCCCTGTGATACACCCGGGCCCCCTGTGACTGCAACCGGGTCATCTGTGATCCACCCGGGGCCCCTGTGACTGCAACCAGGCACTCTGTGACTGCAACCGGGCCCCATGTGATCCATCCTGGGTCCCCTGTGATCGTGTGATCCACACGGGCCCTCTTTGACTGCAACCGGGCCCCCTGAGATCCACCCGGGCCCCCTGAGATCCGACCGGGCCCCCTGTGACTGCAAACGGATTCCCTGTGGTCCAACCGGGCCACCTGTGACTGCAATCGGGCCCCTGGAATCCACCCGGCCCCCTGTTATCCACCCGGGCCCCCTGTGACTGCAACCGGGCCATCTGTGATCCGCCCGAGCCCCTGTCACCGCAACCGGGCGCCTGTGATCCACCCGGGCCCCCTGTGACTGCAACCGGGACTGTGACTGCAACCGGGACCTGTGACTGCAACCGGGCTCCCTGTGGTCCAGGAGGCGCGGGTCCTCTAATGCCACGGACGGGCCCTTGCCATGAGTGCGGGGCCCCGTGGTCTATCTGGGCTTGCTGTGGCTGCGGCCGGGCTCCCTGGCATGCTTGCTTGGGTGCGTTCCCCTTTAGGGCCACCCATAATCGCTGTGTACGCAAACGGGCCCCTAACGATATTCTCAGGCCCATTTTGACTGCATCCGGGCCCCTATTTCTGGCAGTCTCGGGACCTTTTTGGTTCAGCCGTGCCCTCTGTGACTGCAACCGGGCTCCTTGTATTCTGCCTTGGCCCCTTTTAGTCTGCCTGGGCCCCTGTGGTCTGCCCGGGCCCTTTGTAGGTTGTCTGGGCTTTTTGTAGCGTACCTCGGTCCTATGTGGTCCGCCCGGGCCCCTGCGGTCTGCCCGGGCTCCTTGTGGGCGGTCCGGGCTCCTTTTAGTCTGCCTGGGCCCTCTGTGGTCTGCCCGGGCCCCATGTGGTATGCCCGGGCCCCCCTGTGGTCTGCCCGGCCCCCTGCAATTTGGCCAGGCTCCTATGGTTTGTACATGTCCCTGTGGTCTGCGAGGAACCACAGCACTAGCGAATTCCGGGGGGTGGCAAACGGGGCAATGCCCCCAAAACCCCCGATTTTGCCGATTTTCACGGATTTTCTTCAAACAAAAAAACATATGTTTTTCACGATTTGGGGTCCCGTTGCGCCCCTCCCCCCACCATCGGCCTGAATCCGCCCCTGACTCCACTCCTCCCACTTTGCTGTATCCGGGAACCCGTGCTATAATTTCAGGCTCCCTCTGGGCTACCCAGGCTTCCTCTGGCTCTAGCCGGGCTCCTTGCCTTGCTTACGACCCCCCGTAGTTCACCACCCCCCCCCGTGCGCAGCCGGGCCCCTTCCGATAAGTACTGGTTTGATAGATTGGCATGTTTGTTATTTTGGCATCTCTCCGTCGGCACTACTTCTCTTTCATTGATATATTTCTAGGCATTTTTGTCAGAAGTGTGCATGAAGTTTTCCATTTTTGTTAGTTGTAGTGGAATTTTAAATACTGACAAATTTAAGACTCTTAGATGTGTTTGTCAAAAAGTGTATCATATCTTGTCGTCAAATCTGGGTCAAATAATGGGCGTCCGCCGGCGAATGGTAGCCTCCTAATTTCCCGGGCTTGTCAGCGCAGCGCGAAGGAAGCTAAGGCATGCTCCTGGCTCTCTTGTCGTATTCGCCGAGGCGAATGATTGGCACAAAGTTTGCTTTTAACAGTAAAATTGGCATTCTTATGATTCAATCGGCTTGTGTCTACTCTGGAAAATCTTCGTTTGGCTCTGATTTTGCTTTTACGTTTGGGCTTTTCGTGTCATTCCAAATCGTGTTCCGATGCGCGGTGTTGAATGACAAGTGAAGTGATTGTTTGCTATTTGCTGCTGTCGGGCTAAATCCCTAATGAGTGATGATCCCCTGTCCGGCTCCCCTGATGGCTAAACACCAAGACTTGGAGAATCTTGTGCCCCCAATGGCCGCCAGTGACGTATCTAGAATTTGGGAGGGGGAGGGGCAAAGCCTCAGGGGGCAGAGGGTGGCACTTAGCCACCCGAAGGGCGCACTTTTTACCCAAAGGGCGATCAATCGTCGCATCCTGGGGGAGGGGAGGGTTTGGGGGCGGAATTTCGTCCTCAGAGGCTCTTGGGCTTAAGGGGTGGCTGCCCCATTCGCCCCTCCCCCACCCCACTGGTGGCCGCAGCCGGGTCCCTACTCCCAGTAGTTAATACCCTGTGGATGCAGACGGGCCTGCCATGGATGCGGTTTGTGTAACTGCAACCAGCCTCTGCCACGCTTGCCATGCGGGCCCCTTTGGTATCCCGGACCCCTGTTGGTCTGACCGGGCCCCCTGTGGCCTGTCCGGGCCCCTGTGGTCTGCCCAGGCCCCTGTGGCCTGCCCGGGCCCCTTGTGCTCCGCTCGGTCCCCTTGTGGTCTGCCCGGGGTCCTTGTGGTCTTCCCGGGTTCCTATGATCTGTTCAGGCCCCTGTGGTCTGCCCCGACCCCTTTGGTCTGCCCGGCCCCATTTGGTCTGCACGGACCCCTTGTCTGCTAGTGACAATTTTGGTCTGATCGAGCCCCTTGTGGTCTGCCCGGGCCTCCTGTGGTTCTCCCGGAACCTTTTTGGTCTGTCCGGGCCTCCGTGTGGCCTCTGCGGACCCCCTTTTGTCCGTCCGGGGCCCCTTTTGTCTGCGCGGGCCCTCTGTGGTTTGCCCGGGCCCCTCCCAGTATGCAAAGTATGGCACTTTCGACGAGATCTCGTGGTGCGGACACCCTTCAGGTGGTGCGAACTTTGGAGCAAACAAATGCCCACTTTTGCCGTCTGGTGCGAGGGAGCTCAAATCAAACACCCACAGAGTTCTGAGAAGGGAGAAACAGGTAAAAACATCGAAATTTCTGGGTCAGTGAAATTTCTCACCAGTGTTTGGTGTGAATTTTAGGCTGCTGGTGGTGCGAAAAATCTACAAGGCTGGTGCGGACTCGTCGGGTCTGCTGTCATACTTTGCAGACTGGGGTCCCTCTGTGGTTAGCCCAGCCCCTGTGTTCTGCTCGGGTCCCTGTGGTCTGCCCGGGTCCTTTAATCTGTTCAGGCCCCGTGTGGTCTGCCTGGGTCCTTTCATCTGTCCAGGCCCCGTGTGGTCTGCCCGGGCCCGCTGCTCAGCCAGCCATTCCGACCGGGCCCAGAGCGGGCTGGGCCGGGCTCTGCCCGAGTCATAAGACTCATAGCTGAGCCACATAGACTCGGGCTGAGCCCGACATTAGGTCGGGGGATGACAACTTGCCCGGAGCGGTAGAGCCCGGTTTTGCTTGACCATGGGCTCTGCCCAGGCGGAGCGGAGCGGGACCTGAGCTGAGCCCATGTACTCGGGCTCTGCCCAGTCAAAACCCAGCATATATCGGGCAGAGCCCAGCCAAATTGCTGGCTGTGTGTGGTCTGCTCGGGCCCCTTGTGGGCTTACCGGGCTGCTATGGTTTTCTGGGTTCCTGTGGTCTGCCCGGCCCCTTTGGTGTGTTCAGGCCCTCTGTGGTCTGTCCGGGCCCCTTGTGGTCTAAGAATATCGTGCAGAAACTGAAGCTGTTGTTTAGTCGCGTATTTGCAGGAGTTCCTTATTTTTAGCAGTGTCGTGCCCCAGGTGGTGTATCCGTGCTCCCTGTTGCCGAAACCGGCCCCCTGCCATGCTTGCGGGCCCCCTGTGGTTTTCCCGGGCAACGTGCAGCCGGTCCCATGCCTCCTGGAACATTCGGGGAGAGATGGATGGGGCGTGAGAAATGTTAGGCCCTCCATTCCTTTTGTACTAATCCTATATGAGGATTGTAAAGGGAAATAGGCAGTACCACCTATTCATAGTACCCCTTGACCGGTACCCAGTGTTGTAAAATGTAATTGAACTGGCAAGGTGAATGGATCAGAAAATGGTGTCTTGATCATGTAACATAAATATCAGTAGGTTCGATTTCCCTGCTGATAAAGGAATTTCGCACTTCGATCTCTACCTTCCATTTATATCAAATTACTCGTGATAATGCGATTTCGTTCCAGGTGTGAATGTTAAAATGGTTGGACAGTATAAACCTAAGTCGGGTGCACAAAAGCGTAAAACAAAGAACATCCAAGACCGAGAGGCTGCTCTGGCAAAACTACCCAAACTTTCTTCATTTTTCTGGTAGTCTATGAATCTAGAATCGTCTTGCTAATTTTGCAAACTGATATAAAATGACCCGATCATATTTGCATTTAATTTCTAGCAACGTAGGCGTCCACTTAAAACAGTTCATATCACTTCTATTTTTGGTACTATGCAAGCCACTTCATCTATCGACCGCAAAAAATTAAAACCCCAGTTTAAAATTAACTCGGAAAAGTGCAATGTATATAGTTTCCAGCAAAACGGTAAAGTAAGGTTGTAGTTCCAATCCCTCTTTTCCTGACCATTGCCTTCCTCGGCCAGGCCACCAGCCGGATCCCGTTTGCTAAAAGACCCTCGCGTCGTGCGAGGCTGATACCGTTGTACCTCCGGAGGAGAGCATCCCGCGTGGATGACGAAGACGGTAAGTAGACACCTACTTGTCCAATATCCTTACATACTTTGGCAGCTCGTTCAAAAGATTGGGTCTTCTGACTACTTTTTGGGCTAAATAGTGGAAATCATGAACAGTGATGAATAGCGAGCTAAAAATTGTTATTTAACCTTTGCAGTCAGTTTTCGACAACAAACGGTCGAAAATACGTTTTTTCGGTCACTTTTTCATTAAAAAAATACGGGCCCCTCATAATGTACGGGTCCCCTTTCGAGCTGGGTGCCCCCCAATCGAAAACATAAAGTTGCGCCCCTGGTCGGAGGGAATCGAAAAATTGAGCGTGACCCACAACATGCAAACTACGAAAAGCCTCATGATTAACTACAAGAAGACTCATGACGCAGCATAGCTTATAATGACTAAAATAATCATCGACGGCATTGCTTACCTCTTCAGGAGTTTCCAGCCGGATCTGGATCCTTACAGCAAACCTGCAAAATAAAAACTGCCTATTTATTTCAAGTAGATTCCATAGAAAGTATTCTCAAGAATGTAGTATATGCAGAAACATTCCCAGATCTGGCAGAGCAGGAATAAAATTACTACAACGATTTTGGTCGAAGTCTAAATGCTCACCTTTAAACTTTGGAGACAGGTTCACACAACTGAAGAGATGACGCGAAAATCTGCAGCCATTTTTTTCTTGTCCGTGCACGTATTCTCCTCGCGCTGGTACAGATCAGGTGGTCCTCCAGCCAAAGAAATATTGGACGGCAAGTCCATGCCTGAGCTAGCCCAAATCGGCCCATGCAAAAACCAAAGCTAATATCAGCCCTGATTAGCCAAAGGTAAGCCCAAGCTTTCCAGGCTTTCTGGGCGGAGCTAGCCCAAGTCAGTCGTGACTTAGCCAGAGGTTGATAACGGCCGTAGTAAAGTCCGTCTTAGCCCAAACAAACAGGAAATTTTATTTCGTGATTATGTCCCCATAACTCTGGCTCAGCATGGGCTAATGCGGCCCGCCAGACGTAGCCAGAGCTCAGCCCGTGCAAATTGCTGGCTGAGAATAGGGATAACATGTAAATTAAGGTTTTCGGTCATTACATCTGAACAAATAAAGACAGAGCAAAACAATTTGAACTGTATGAATCTTCGCAGCAAGCCAAATCAAATGATATACAATATGACCTTGCTAGGTCAAATCAAAGATTTGACCTGACCTGAGGTCAGGTCAGGGTCAAATCTGATAATATTCATATCATTAGAACGGCAAAGCCAAGGAGAATCTAATGAAGTTAAAATAAACGCTCTATCACCATCCGTTGCTAAGTTATTCACTTAAAACCATTTTTCCCATGTATTTCCAATAGGGTTCATGGCTCGTACCTGACCTTAGGTCATCGATATAAAAAATACCAGAACATATTTCAGAGAACTCGGTGGACCCATTATGTGATATGACTTTCAATCGGATAAGTTCACCCTGTTCCGACTTATGCTATCTTAAACTTGTTTGAGGTCAGGTCACTTGACCTGTACTGGTGACCTGACCTGATATGACCTAACCTTAGAATTTTGATAGAAGTTGTAAAAATGATGAAGGAAAAGGTATATTAAGTACGGTGACGCTACACGCCGCCGTTTTTATGCTGTCCCCGAAAAACCCGAGAGGGTGGGTACCCGCCCCCCCCCACCGTCAACGCGCCTGTTAAGGCATTCTGTCGTGTAAAGGTGAAACCACGTATGTCCCATGTGTATTGCATGGGACTGAGGTAGTTTCACCTTTGCACAACAGCACTGCCATCAACTCCTGCCGTACTAAGTCACAATCGTGGTATATTTTGAAGAATGATGAGTGGACAGAGATCGGCACGTCCAACCTTATGTGTGTCCTTCCACATCTGCCGAGGATGTTACTTGAGAAGTGGTCTGTTCCCGAGCTCTCGACGGCTCCATCTCAAGAACGTCAACTAGTCAGGCGAGACCGACACGACAGTGCATTTGTGTGGAAAAGAAGACAGGCGCGTCGGCTAAGACGGACATCCAGATCGACGGGGGTGACCAGGGTATCACTCATATTCGACGAAAATGAACGCGGAATAGTATTTAAATATATTGTTTCTGCGAGGCTTTTACGAGTAAAACTGGAAGTAAATACATGCATACCTACACAAATCTAATGCGAAGCTAACAAAGAAAAGGATGGCCCACATTTGACAGTTCAAGTAAGTATTCCCGCGTGAATACTAGTCGGCCCTTGTATCCGGGAAACGGGATGAGTGAGGCCACCCCGTCTACTCCCCAAAACCAACCACGGCAAGAGTGTGCATACTGCGTTAGTGTGACTAAATGTCATCCTCACGATTAATAATTACCCTGTCTTTACAAACGAATATGTCGTGGCAGTCCCGTGACACGCCCCAATGGAAAACAATCCCTAACCACCACCAGAAAGGGACACTGTCATCCAAACCGCGGCGTTGGCGGTACATCTCTACCAGATCGACCAGAGTCTATCACCAGAGAGCGTTCTTCTTCAGACTCTGAACCACCGAGACGTCTCCTGAACCCGCCCGGAACAGGCCGCACTCACTGCGGCTCCGGCTCCGGCACCGGCTCATCACAGTGGAACGGGTTCGACTGCGGGTGTCGGCCGATGGCTTCCGTAACCTCACTGCAGCTGACAAACGCCTCACTCACCGAGTAGACCACCAGCTCCCCCTGCGTGTCGCCGATAGCGCTGGCGATGCACGCGCCGGCGTCGCCGGCGGTGAAGCTAGGACCGGCGGCCACCCTCACCGCCGAGCCGTCCAGTGAGGTGGCGCTAGCGTCGCCCGTGTCCGGCCGCACGGCTGTGGTCACCACGTGTCTCCGCACCAGGCACTTCTGCAGGGGAGCGTCCTCAATGAACGGGTCACCAACGTCCATCGGCGTCATCATCTGGAGTGTGTCGTCGGTGGGCGCCAGCACTGTACCGGCGCTGCAGGGGGTCATCCCCTCGGCCTTCTCCCACTTCAGCACACGCCGCCAGATGGCCACGAACGCGGCCAGCTCAGCAACGCCCTCTACTGAGGCTGGAACTGGTGGCACGCCCACGGAACTCATCTGGGAACGGACGTCTCGGGTCAGCACTGGGGGTGAGGTTAATGTGCAGTCAAGTGTGAGAGGTTCGGCTCTCCTCAGTGATGAATATATTTAGCAGACAATGGATAACATGTTTTGTAAGGAATAACGGTGATATACTGATCGCTGGGACCGTTTTGGTACACTATTGTTCGAGGTGTAATCTCCTACAGCATGTTCGTGGAACAATAAAAGATGATAACAACTCTCTGATAGTATTTATTGAGAGGCCGATTTTTGCCGCGCATCTCTGTTAAGATTCACGAGAGTGGAAAAGGCGCTTTTCGAGCCAAAGGGGGAGCACCCCAGCTCAAATAGGAGGCGAAAAGTTCAAACACATGCTAATAGGCTGTGAGCCCTTGTTGGCAAGTTTTCCACAATTTCGCATGCCCAGCATCATTTTGCTATGACGTGTTATTGGTGGGAATTCGATTTCAGTCCATGAATCTTTGAGTCTGAGTTGACTCTGACTCAAAGAGTCCGGTCATGAATGACTAGATAACGCCTCCATTTTCTATAATCTTTTTCATTTCTCTCTCAATATCCGTTTTTCTATCTTAGTTTGGAACATGTCTGACACTACGTCCGTAACGGAATAATTCCTGTTCAGGATCCCTATCAGGAATCGTCCATCTTACCTTGCTGGAAGCTGCTGTGATGTGCTGCACTCTCTGCCCTGTTCAGCGTCTGACTGATCCACTCTCCGCTGTTGCCCCTCAACGAAACCTCGGCGCCGGGCCGTCAACTATAGCAGAAGCCGCTCCTCCTACATCCACGCCCTTCCCCGCTCTGTCGCACGTATGCTCGCATTCACGGGGTGACTCACCCGCCGCGCCATTCACCACCCGCGCAGGCGCCGGGTGAAATGTGTGACGTCACAACGGCGTCATACGTGACGCATGGGCCGCTTGTTCCAGTCACCAGTTCGCCGACTGGCTGAGGGATGATGTCATCCTCGTATAGCTCCTGATGCAAAGTGGAAAGCGAGGACGGGCGGAGTCAGGTTAATGTGCTCCCAGAAATTATACAAATTAAGTGAATGCAACGCAAGTTCCAAATGAAACGTTGGTTCATTTTTAAGCTGACGTCTTGCAGTGTGTTTAGACCGCGGCCAGCGAACGCTGCGGGACGTCCTACGCCACTGGACAGCTTTTCCAACCCGCCCCCCTCCCCCTACGGCCCTGCTCCCTGCCTCCCAGTCGTCGGCTGCAGCATAGTTTTTCGGACTCGCAGCTGCCTGTCGCCAAGGGTCGATGTTAGAAATCCGCCCGGCTTATTAAACCTCCGCCCAAAAAGTCATTAAAAGGATGCTGTCAGGGCTCGGTATTTTTTGGCCGTGTGCGTGTATTGCTGTTTTAGGGCGCTTTCAGCGGCTTGGCTATATCGCGACCATCATTGTGATAATTTCTCAAGTCCTGATAATACGTTTCATTTATATCATGATGTGTGTAGAGGCCATTCAAAATTTGACCAGTAAAAAGTAGTTGTACTAAGTAGTTGAACTCGCGCCCCGGTGGGCCTCCGAGCCACCTTCGCCCTGGTGGGGGTGTTTGAACACCCCCTCGAACTCGGCACCTATGCGGGATAGCGAAAAAGGCGAATGCTGGTGGATAGCTCATAAAAATTCATGAAGAAGCTATATTAGTCACTTTTTGGCTCAGGTCAATATTGAGGTCATGACAGGTCAAAGAATTTGGCATTTTGAGCAAAGTTTTTGGGTTCTAGCATCTGAAAGAGTTGAGTAAGAATAATTGTGGAGGCATCATTTGCTTCCTCTCCTCACGGCAATGATGTATAATGTGACCATAAAAATACAAAAATGATCTGACCTCAAGTCAGGTCAAGGTCACTTTTGACCTAGGATAGTCAACATGCATATCAATCAACTCGCAATAGCAATCCAAACGCAATGGTATAAAAATGAAAGCTGCATCATCATTTCATACAAAGGTATTGACCTAAGTCTTAAGAAGCTCCAGATGACCTCTCAGCGGTCACAGGTAAAGAATAGCAACATGAACCTGGAAAGGAGCCCAGGATATTTTGATTCGGAGAATATGAAGTTATTATCAGCTTTATATACCTTCACAAATGCAGCCCAATTTCTGTTTTTCCATGTATTTCCAATGGAGAGGTCATGGTCCGTACTTGACCTTAGGTCATTTATATAAAAAATCCCGGAACATATTTTATAGAACTCGGTGGGGTCATTATGTGTTATAAGTTTCAATCCGATAGATTCACCCATTTCTTACTTATGCCACCTTAAACATTTTTTAGACGAGGTCACTTGACCTGCACTGGTGACCTGACCTGAGACGACCCAAACTTAACATTTTGGGGTAAGTTGCGGAATCTAACAAGGATAAGGTGCGCCAAGTACGGTGGCGCTTCGCGTCGCTGTTTTTTTTTTTTGCAGCCGGAAAAACCCGAGGGGTGTTTGAACACTCCCCCACCGGGGCGAGGGCTAAGGAGTGACCAGGGGTGTGTGTAATTTTCTAGCTCTTTGAGGGGTGCTCGAGCATCCCCAATCCTAATTTGGGCACCCCAATCCTGTTCTGAGCACCCCCCCATACATGTGTCGCTCCCCGGTTCACGTACTGGCCCTGATTCATGCCGCCTCCGGCATACCACTGTGACCCTGATTCATGCCGCCTCCGACATACCACTTTGACCCTGATTCATGCCGCCTCCGGCATACCACTGTGGTCCTGATTCATGTCTCCCCCGGCTCACAGCTGTGGCCCTGATTCATGCCGCCTCAGGTATACCACTGTAGCCCTGATTCATGCCGCCTCTGGCTCACCGCTGTCGCCTTGGTTCATGCCGCCCCCGGTCTATCGCTGCCAACCTAACTTGTGCCGCCCCTAGCTATCAGTGTCGACCCCGGCTCACCACTGCTACCCTGATTTAGGCCGCCCCTGGCATACCACTCTGACCCTGATTCATGCTGCACCCGGCTCACAACTGTGGCCTTGATTCATGTCGCCCCCGGCCCACCACTGTCGCCTTGGTTCATGCCGCCCCCGGTCTATCGCTGCCAACCTAACTTGTGCCGCCCCTAGCTATCAGTATCGCCCCCGGCTCATCACTGCTACCCTGATTTATGCCGCCCCTGGCTCATTAGTTTTGCCCTGGTTCATCACTGCCACTCCCGGCTTATCACTTCCACCTTGATTCGGTCCACTCCTGGCTCATTACTGCCGCACTGGCTCAGCACTACCGCAACTGTCTCATCACTGCCACCCTGAGTGATGCCGCTCCTGGCTCATTACTTTCGCTCTGGTTCATCACTGCCGCCGCCCGCTTATCACTGCCACCATGATTCGTGGCGCCCCTGACTTATCACTGCTGCTCTGATTCGAACAGCACCTGGCTCATGTCTGTCGGGAGGGGCTCACTCAGGCGCTCACCCAGGCTTTTCGTTTGGGAGGCTGACAAAGGAGGGAATGGTATGTCACGCGCAGGATTTCTTTCCCTCACGAGGGGGCGGCAATTTCGGAACAGGAGTAGTTTGAATAATATAGTGGGTGAATGGTTCAACGCAGGGGCGGCATGCCATGGGCAGGGGCAGCAAGGTGAGGGTAGAACTTTTACTAAAAGCTAGATCAAGGCTCATATGTACCCTCGATGGGCACATGCGGCAGTCAATTATTACCAAAACGCATGTCGGGTGCCGGAGGCGCCCGGCATGGGCGGGGGCGGCACTTTGGAGTCGAAGCGTTTGGGGGGCTCGGGCCCGCTGCCTTGGGTATGCTACTGGGCTGACCAGTGCTACCCCTAGATTGTCGCTGCCACCCTGGTTCATGCCGCCCCCAGCTTATCACTACCGCCTCGGCTGATTAATGCCGCCCCTGGTATCACTTCCGCTCTGATCCGTGCAGCCCTGGGCTCATCATTGCCACCCCCAGCTAATCACAGCGGCTCCTATCTTAACACTTCCGCCCTGATTCTCATGCCATTCCTAATTCATGTGCTGCTATACCCCACTCATAATTGTCGTCCTCGGCTTATCACCTTTGTCCTGGTTCGTTTCGCCCCCGACTTATCGATGTCGCCTCCCAAATTATCACTTCCGCCCTGATTCGTGCCGCCCTAGTTAATAACTGCCTCCCTCGGGGTCCTCACTGCCGCCCTCGCCTTATCACTTCTATCCTGATTCTTGACTCCACTAGATCGCCTTGATTCATGCTAATTTGTTCAGATTTGATCTGATTCGTGCTGTCCCGGCTAATCACTGTCGCCCCCAGCTGATCACTTTCCCTCTTGTTTGTGCCTTCCCTAGTCCATAACTGCCGCCCCTAGCTCATCACTGTCGCCCTCGTTTTATCACTTCTGCCCTGATGCATGCTGCCCCTGACTCACCACTGCCGCCCTGATTCTCCTCATCCCCCCACCTGTGTGTTAGGGCAAAAACGAACGGCATGGGCGCGTACAATGAAAGTCGTTGTGATATTTATTGATGTTTACAAAACACACTTTGTTTGAAGCGTTCGCCGAGAGCTTTTCACGTAGTGATTAAGTCATTGGCTGTCGTTTTACTTTTCATCTACTCTGCCTCATTGGAGGTAAAATTTCACAAACAAAAAAACTGATTTACTTCATTTGTCGACAAATTTCCAACTCAGACTGGACTCTCTCAAGAGCTGTAGCTTTGAGATGTCACCTTAAAACGAAATATGTTTGAAAAAACTGCAGAATTCCTGCTCACCAATAAAATAAAATGTCCTCTATGCTGTACAAGGGCAAAAGAATAGCAGATTTGGTGCAATGACGGATGCCACCCCCTGCAACCCTGCCGCCCATATGGGGTGCTGCTCCCCCATTTTGGGAGCACCCCCAAAATATTTTTGAAAAATTCCACCCCTTGGGGTAGCGACCAATTGGTGATTTTTACCACGGTTATTTTTTACCCTGGGCCTAAATATCTTCCGGTTCTATCTGATTGCTGAAATGTGTTCCCTACAAAGCTAACACTTTGTTTGTGTTTGAAGTAGGGTAAGAATTTCCGGCAAAATTTGGACGGGCTGCCCCACTTTTCCCAATTGTGATGGCATCACCCACCTTTTCTGGATAATTTCCTCCCAGTGTCATTGGCATGGGTGGAGAATTGTTCTGAAGGTTACCCCGGCCGGCGGCCGATGCCTGGCCAGTGGCGGATCCAGCGCACCTGTTTGTGGGGGGGGCAAAAAAATAACCAGGGCTCGTCGACCGGGGGTGCGTGGGGTGGGAAACTACGTTGGCGTGGCCTTTATTGTGTCCACGGGGGGTGGGGTGTGAAGTGGTGTTGGCGTGGTGTTGGGTTTTGTGTCGTCGATCGGGAGAGAGAGGGGGGCGCTAATTTGTATTGTTAGTCCCCCACATATTTTTTGGAGGAAGGCTAGGCCCATTTTGCCCCCTGAATCCGCCAGCTTGCCTTGCATGCTTCCAGTGTACCTACGTACTCCAGAGGAATAATAAAATGGACAGTTTCCCCGCAAAAACTGCCATGCCTATTGCTAAGGTCAGCTGTGGAGGTTCACATTAGTCCATTGAAAAGTAAAAGAGCACAAAACAGACCACAAAAGTAAAGACGGAACACAGAATCTCGTTTTATTTTCAATAACAACTTGTATGATCTTTTGAGGCAATGAATGGCCGCAAAAAGGTATTCCTGGAAAGGGACACGGTAAATGGCATGGGCAAAATATATCGGAACGATGACGAGGAAGAGGGACGTCCTCAGGTATGTGTTGACTTGATGACGATGTTGGTGCTGGGATACCCATCTGGGGAACGGCTGATCGAATGCTTCCTGCAGAATAAACAAATGTTGATAAGAGAGTTATTTTACAACTAAGTGAACAGGCAGCGTCGGATAATATCACGATGGCCTTAGTTTCAGCTGAAACCTGGATGGGCTTTTGTTGGGGTTTAACGACGCACCAACTGCCAGGGTCATACGGCTGGATGGACTTTTGAAGATGTGCATTCACATGTAGTTAAGATCAAATAAACACGTGGTTTACTTTACTTTCCTATAGACACGCGCAAAAGCCTTCTGAACAAAATAAATCGCGGAGTAAATACCAGACATTAAGTATTAAATATGGCGTAATTTCATGTTTATATCATGCTATCAAAGCCTGCATTAAATTATTATTGTAGTTTATCTAAAATGGGCAATGAGTCACAGTTTTCAATGCACGCTCAATGTATGCACATTTCAATGAACTCCAAACGTGGTGGCAGAGGAGGTTGACTGGACTGACAAACTGGAAAAAGGCGAATAAAAATTAAATAGAAAGAAAGAGACCAAATGGGCTGCCAACTAAAACACTCCATCTGGATGTTGTGAATAAAATGGGAAATTGTTCCATCTACACAAACTGATAAAACATGGAACAATGTACGTGAGTTGTGATATCAAACTTAAAATGACCGCCCTTGCCCTAAGTCCTTGGCAGGTAGCCGTGCAGACTATTATGAATTATGCCATCATAAATTATATCAAATCATCCTCAGTACAAACCTTTTATGACAATCCATTTGCTTCCACTGACGTCCCCCCCAAGAACGTTTAGTTTTCGACATTTGTATTATTTAATAAAAGTAATGCCTCACCTTTCTCTTCGATGCTTGCTTAAAAAGAATGCCTCCAAAGTCTTTTGCCGCTTCATCTTTACTGAACGTAGGGGAAGGATGTGACCTATAAAGAAAAATGGATTCGTGATAGGTAGGACGTCTCAAAACACCAGACACTCGTTACTCCTTCTTGTCTGTCAGGTAGCTGTGGAAATATGGGAACGGTTAAGTAGGTGCAGGGAAGCAAGATAATATTAGCTAAAATTAAAGTGCATCCATCAATAGGTATTATGTAGGTACATATTGTTTGTAAATGCATCTTCGATTTATTGTAAAATCTGACCATATTAACCGTAAATTTTGACCTTCTGCAGCATTAACAAGGAATCCAAGTTACCCGGGCCATGGCCGGGGTGGCCGGGGCATATTCTCCACCCATGGTCATTGGCATGCTAGGGGGAGAGGCGACACGATGCATCTCTCAGTTACTGAAGAAGGGCGACGCTCACCCAGTGTTTTGGGTCTCGCAGTGTAGTTTTAGCTTTGAGGATATAGCTTCAGTAGAAGCACCCTGAAACACGCACAGAGTTTTGGTTCCTGACTGGAGTCCATTGCCCTTTTCCCATTCAACGCAGAAAAGTTAATCGCACACTTTGGTATTGAATGTAAATTAGGACTCTTCTTCCCATAGGCGGATCGAGGGGGCAAGGGGGCGCTTACCTTTTCCCCAATCGACCCTCGACGTCCCCTGAAATTTTGCTTCCCATCCCCCTGCCCCCAGAATGCGAGTATCGGCGCCCCCCGCGATAGGATTTGGCGCTCACCTGTTATGTTTTTCCGTCCAAAAGTGACGCACCCTTGGTCCGGATGATTCCCCGGACCTGCCCTCATCAGTAATCCTGGATCCGCCTATGTCACTTCTTTAGCGTTCTCTGGAATGGGTAAGGGGCTGGTCACATATGTCGTCAGTCAAAATTGGGGGTGTTTGGATCTCCTTTGTCAGCAACTGTCATAAAATGGCTGACCCCCACCCCTTCGTCTGAAATCGTCAGACATTTCCAGACCCCCTCTCGTCAGCAAAACTGTTGTCCACCTAGAAAACACTAGTGAAAGGGGCAGGGGTGTGGATTTATATATCTTTGGAGAGTTTCCAGGCACCCCCCAATGAAACACTTTCATTTTGCATATGATTTTTTATTTTAACTGATGAAATTTTCATAATTTTTATTTTAAATATATTTAATTTGTTGTATGGGGTGAAACAGGTATGTGAGAAGCAGAGTTGTGCGTTTCAGAATTTTCTTGAGTCGACTTAACTCAAGTGCTGAGAGCGGTTGACTCAACTCCAACTCAGCTCATGATCAAGAGCTCAGTGAGCCAGCTTAACTCTGACTCAAGGCTAAATTCATCCGACTCAACTCTGACTCAACTCACGACTCAACTCAAACTTCGACTAGTTTTCAAAATAAGATAAATAAATGATAAATCTATAAATAATATTCAAAAGTATTAAGAAATAAATAAATAAACCAGCAAAAAACAAGCTGTTTAGAAAGTCTGACACGAACCAGAAGATTAACAGAAGCAAAATTAATTAATTGGCATTCAAACATTGGTTAACAATTAGCCAGCAACCACCAATAACTTTTTAATTCTTCCAGACTGTCACTGCCCAAAAAAGGTACCACATGTTGCAATTATTTCTAAAAGGAGCATTGCATATCAAACTAGGCAAATGAAATGGAAAGGAACCTAAAAGGGCTAAGGTTACACCAACACAGGCAAAAATTGAGCCTCCATACTGGCCCTGGCCTGATCGGCAACTAAGATTCTTAGCTAAGACTGTCTTAGCTAAGACTGAGCATGCGCAGTACGTCTCACGCCACCCAGCTAGCCACCTAGAGGTAAGACTGGCGTTAGCTCGTACATGACGTCACAAAAGTATGACGTCAGCACTAAGACTGTCTTACTTGTCAGCTAAGACAGAAAATAGTGACTGCGCGCAGACTGAAATGTCGGCATATCTGGCGCACATGGGATGATTAGAGCAAGTTGCGTTTTGCGGTCCGGCAATCTGGTGCGAGTGGTTCACAGTCGTGGATAACGATGTATGTACCTTTTACTCACCGTCTAAAGGTAGAAAAACGCGATAACACCACAAGGGCGTTCCAGCTGCCCTCTAGTGCTAAGAATATGAACTAACAAATCGACTTGCCTGCCACCTGGTGCTAAGACTGGCGTTACACCGATGACGTCACTGTTCATGACGTCGATTATGACGCGTCTAAGCCTAAGAATATTCTTAGATGCCGATCAGGGCCCTGGTTGGCATCTAAGATTATTCTTAGGCTGAGACGCGTCATAATCGACGTCATGAACAGTGACGTCATCGATGTAACGCCAGTCTTAGCACCAGGTGGCAGGCAAGTCGATTTGTTGGTTCATATTCTTAGCACTAGAGGGCAGCTAACACGCCCTTGTAGTGTTTGCGTGTTCTGATGATGCAGCTTTCATTTTTATACCATTGCGTTTGGATTGCTATTGCGAGTTGATTGATATGCATGTTGACTATCCTAGGTCAAAAAGTGACCTTGACCTGACTTATTGAGGTCAGATCATTTTTGTATTTTTATGGTCACATTATACATCATTGCCGTGAGGAGAGGAAGAAAATGATGCCTCCACAATTATTCTTACTCAACTCTTTCAGATGCTAGAGCCCAAAAACTTTGCTCAAAATGCCAAATTCTTTGACCTGTCGTGACCTCAATATTGACCTGAGCCAAAAAGTGACTAATATAGCTTCTTCATGAATTTTTATGAGCTATCCACCAGCATTCGCCTTTTTTCGCTATCCCGCATAGGTGCCGAGTTCGAGGGGGGTGTTCATACACCCCCACCAGGGCGAAGGTGGCTCGGAGGCCCACCGGGGCGCGAGTTCAACTACTTAGTACAACTACTTTTTACTGGTCAAATTTTGAATGGCCTCTACACACATCATGATATAAATGAAACGTATTATCAGGACTTGAGAAATTATCACAATGATGGTCGCGATATAGCCAAGCCGCTGAAAGCGCCCTAAAACAGCAATACACGCACACGGCCAAAAAATGCCGAGCCCTGACAGCATCCTTTTAATGACTTTTTGGGCGGAGGTTTAATAAGCCGGGCGGATTTCTAACATCGACCCTTGGCGACAGGCAGCTGCGAGTCCGAAAAACTATGCTGCAGCCGACGACTGGGAGGCAGGGAGCAGGGCCGTAGGGGGAGGGGGGGCGGGTTGGAAAAGCTGTCCAGTGGCGTAGGACGTCCCGCAGCGTTCGCTGGCCGCGGTCTAAACACACTGCAAGACGTCAGCTTAAAAATGAACCAACGTTTCATTTGGAACTTGCGTTGCATTCACCTAATTTGTATAATTTCTGGGAGCACATTAACCTGACTCCGCCCGTCCTCGCTTTCCACTTTGCATCAGGAGCTATACGAGGATGACATCATCCCTCAGCCAGTCGGCGAACTGGTGACTGGAACAAGCGGCCCATGCGTCACGTATGACGCCGTTGTGACGTCACACATTTCACCCGGCGCCTGCGCGGGTGGTGAATGGCGCGGCGGGTGAGTCACCCCGTGAATGCGAGCATACGTGCGACAGAGCGGGGAAGGGCGTGGATGTAGGAGGAGCGGCTTCTGCTATAGTTGACGGCCCGGCGCCGAGGTTTCGTTGAGGGGCAACAGCGGAGAGTGGATCAGTCAGACGCTGAACAGGGCAGAGAGTGCAGCACATCACAGCAGCTTCCAGCAAGGTAAGATGGACGATTCCTGATAGGGATCCTGAACAGGAATTATTCCGTTACGGACGTAGTGTCAGACATGTTCCAAACTAAGATAGAAAAACGGATATTGAGAGAGAAATGAAAAAGATTATAGAAAATGGAGGCGTTATCTAGTCATTCATGACCGGACTCTTTGAGTCAGAGTCAACTCAGACTCAAAGATTCATGGACTGAAATCGAATTCCCACCAATAACACGTCATAGCAAAATGATGCTGGGCATGCGAAATTGTGGAAAACTTGCCAACAAGGGCTCACAGCCTATTAGCATGTGTTTGAACTTTTCGCCTCCTATTTGAGCTGGGGTGCTCCCCCTTTGGCTCGAAAAGCGCCTTTTCCACTCTCGTGAATCTTAACAGAGATGCGCGGCAAAAATCGGCCTCTCAATAAATACTATCAGAGAGTTGTTATCATCTTTTATTGTTCCACGAACATGCTGTAGGAGATTACACCTCGAACAATAGTGTACCAAAACGGTCCCAGCGATCAGTATATCACCGTTATTCCTTACAAAACATGTTATCCATTGTCTGCTAAATATATTCATCACTGAGGAGAGCCGAACCTCTCACACTTGACTGCACATTAACCTCACCCCCAGTGCTGACCCGAGACGTCCGTTCCCAGATGAGTTCCGTGGGCGTGCCACCAGTTCCAGCCTCAGTAGAGGGCGTTGCTGAGCTGGCCGCGTTCGTGGCCATCTGGCGGCGTGTGCTGAAGTGGGAGAAGGCCGAGGGGATGACCCCTGCAGCGCCGGTACAGTGCTGGCGCCCACCGACGACACACTCCAGATGATGACGCCGATGGACGTTGGTGACCCGTTCATTGAGGACGCTCCCCTGCAGAAGTGCCTGGTGCGGAGACACGTGGTGACCACAGCCGTGCGGCCGGACACGGGCGACGCTAGCGCCACCTCACTGGACGGCTCGGCGGTGAGGGTGGCCGCCGGTCCTAGCTTCACCGCCGGCGACGCCGGCGCGTGCATCGCCAGCGCTATCGGCGACACGCAGGGGGAGCTGGTGGTCTACTCGGTGAGTGAGGCGTTTGTCAGCTGCAGTGAGGTTACGGAAGCCATCGGCCGACACCCGCAGTCGAACCCGTTCCACTGTGATGAGCCGGTGCCGGAGCCGGAGCCGCAGTGAGTGCGGCCTGTTCCGGGCGGGTTCAGGAGACGTCTCGGTGGTTCAGAGTCTGAAGAAGAACGCTCTCTGGTGATAGACTCTGGTCGATCTGGTAGAGATGTACCGCCAACGCCGCGGTTTGGATGACAGTGTCCCTTTCTGGTGGTGGTTAGGGATTGTTTTCCATTGGGGCGTGTCACGGGACTGCCACGACATATTCGTTTGTAAAGACAGGGTAATTATTAATCGTGAGGATGACATTTAGTCACACTAACGCAGTATGCACACTCTTGCCGTGGTTGGTTTTGGGGAGTAGACGGGGTGGCCTCACTCATCCCGTTTCCCGGATACAAGGGCCGACTAGTATTCACGCGGGAATACTTACTTGAACTGTCAAATGTGGGCCATCCTTTTCTTTGTTAGCTTCGCATTAGATTTGTGTAGGTATGCATGTATTTACTTCCAGTTTTACTCGTAAAAGCCTCGCAGAAACAATATATTTAAATACTATTCCGCGTTCATTTTCGTCGAATATGAGTGATACCCTGGTCACCCCCGTCGATCTGGATGTCCGTCTTAGCCGACGCGCCTGTCTTCTTTTCCACACAAATGCACTGTCGTGTCGGTCTCGCCTGACTAGTTGACGTTCTTGAGATGGAGCCGTCGAGAGCTCGGGAACAGACCACTTCTCAAGTAACATCCTCGGCAGATGTGGAAGGACACACATAAGGTTGGACGTGCCGATCTCTGTCCACTCATCATTCTTCAAAATATACCACGATTGTGACTTAGTACGGCAGGAGTTGATGGCAGTGCTGTTGTGCAAAGGTGAAACTACCTCAGTCCCATGCAATACACATGGGACATACGTGGTTTCACCTTTACACGACAGAATGCCTTAACAGGCGCGTTGACGGTGGGGGGGCGGGTACCCACCCTCTCGGGTTTTTCGGGGACAGCATAAAAACGGCGGCGTGTAGCGTCACCGTACTTAATATACCTTTTCCTTCATCATTTTTACAACTTCTATCAAAATTCTAAGGTTAGGTCATATCAGGTCAGGTCACCAGTACAGGTCAAGTGACCTGACCTCAAACAAGTTTAAGATAGCATAAGTCGGAACAGGGTGAACTTATCCGATTGAAAGTCATATCACATAATGGGTCCACCGAGTTCTCTGAAATATGTTCTGGTATTTTTTATATCGATGACCTAAGGTCAGGTACGAGCCATGAACCCTATTGGAAATACATGGGAAAAATGGTTTTAAGTGAATAACTTAGCAACGGATGGTGATAGAGCGTTTATTTTAACTTCATTAGATTCTCCTTGGCTTTGCCGTTCTAATGATATGAATATTATCAGATTTGACCCTGACCTGACCTCAGGTCAGGTCAAATCTTTGATTTGACCTAGCAAGGTCATATTGTATATCATTTGATTTGGCTTGCTGCGAAGATTCATACAGTTCAAATTGTTTTGCTCTGTCTTTATTTGTTCAGATGTAATGACCGAAAACCTTAATTTACATGTTATCCCTATTCTCAGCCAGCAATTTGCACGGGCTGAGCTCTGGCTACGTCTGGCGGGCCGCATTAGCCCATGCTGAGCCAGAGTTATGGGGACATAATCACGAAATAAAATTTCCTGTTTGTTTGGGCTAAGACGGACTTTACTACGGCCGTTATCAACCTCTGGCTAAGTCACGACTGACTTGGGCTAGCTCCGCCCAGAAAGCCTGGAAAGCTTGGGCTTACCTTTGGCTAATCAGGGCTGATATTAGCTTTGGTTTTTGCATGGGCCGATTTGGGCTAGCTCAGGCATGGACTTGCCGTCCAATATTTCTTTGGCTGGAGGACCACCTGATCTGTACCAGCGCGAGGAGAATACGTGCACGGACAAGAAAAAAATGGCTGCAGATTTTCGCGTCATCTCTTCAGTTGTGTGAACCTGTCTCCAAAGTTTAAAGGTGAGCATTTAGACTTCGACCAAAATCGTTGTAGTAATTTTATTCCTGCTCTGCCAGATCTGGGAATGTTTCTGCATATACTACATTCTTGAGAATACTTTCTATGGAATCTACTTGAAATAAATAGGCAGTTTTTATTTTGCAGGTTTGCTGTAAGGATCCAGATCCGGCTGGAAACTCCTGAAGAGGTAAGCAATGCCGTCGATGATTATTTTAGTCATTATAAGCTATGCTGCGTCATGAGTCTTCTTGTAGTTAATCATGAGGCTTTTCGTAGTTTGCATGTTGTGGGTCACGCTCAATTTTTCGATTCCCTCCGACCAGGGGCGCAACTTTATGTTTTCGATTGGGGGGCACCCAGCTCGAAAGGGGACCCGTACATTATGAGGGGCCCGTATTTTTTAATGAAAAAGTGACCGAAAAAACGTATTTTCGACCGTTTGTTGTCGAAAACTGACTGCAAAGGTTAAATAACAATTTTTAGCTCGCTATTCATCACTGTTCATGATTTCCACTATTTAGCCCAAAAAGTAGTCAGAAGACCCAATCTTTTGAACGAGCTGCCAAAGTATGTAAGGATATTGGACAAGTAGGTGTCTACTTACCGTCTTCGTCATCCACGCGGATGCTCTCCTCCGGAGGTACAACGGTATCAGCCTCGCACGACGCGAGGGTCTTTTAGCAAACGGGATCCGGCTGGTGGCCTGGCCGAGGAAGGCAATGGTCAGGAAAAGAGGGATTGGAACTACAACCTTACTTTACCGTTTTGCTGGAAACTATATACATTGCACTTTTCCGAGTTAATTTTAAACTGGGGTTTTAATTTTTTGCGGTCGATAGATGAAGTGGCTTGCATAGTACCAAAAATAGAAGTGATATGAACTGTTTTAAGTGGACGCCTACGTTGCTAGAAATTAAATGCAAATATGATCGGGTCATTTTATATCAGTTTGCAAAATTAGCAAGACGATTCTAGATTCATAGACTACCAGAAAAATGAAGAAAGTTTGGGTAGTTTTGCCAGAGCAGCCTCTCGGTCTTGGATGTTCTTTGTTTTACGCTTTTGTGCACCCGACTTAGGTTTATACTGTCCAACCATTTTAACATTCACACCTGGAACGAAATCGCATTATCACGAGTAATTTGATATAAATGGAAGGTAGAGATCGAAGTGCGAAATTCCTTTATCAGCAGGGAAATCGAACCTACTGATATTTATGTTACATGATCAAGACACCATTTTCTGATCCATTCACCTTGCCAGTTCAATTACATTTTACAACACTGGGTACCGGTCAAGGGGTACTATGAATAGGTGGTACTGCCTATTTCCCTTTACAATCCTCATATAGGATTAGTACAAAAGGAATGGAGGGCCTAACATTTCTCACGCCCCATCCATCTCTCCCCGAATGTTCCAGGAGGCATGGGACCGGCTGCACGTTGCCCGGGAAAACCACAGGGGGCCCGCAAGCATGGCAGGGGGCCGGTTTCGGCAACAGGGAGCACGGATACACCACCTGGGGCACGACACTGCTAAAAATAAGGAACTCCTGCAAATACGCGACTAAACAACAGCTTCAGTTTCTGCACGATATTCTTAGACCACAAGGGGTCCGGACAGACCACAGAGGGCCTGAACACACCAAAGGGGCCGGGCAGACCACAGGAACCCAGAAAACCATAGCAGCCCGGTAAGCCCACAAGGGGCCCGAGCAGACCACACACAGCCAGCAATTTGGCTGGGCTCTGCCCGATATATGCTGGGTTTTGACTGGGCAGAGCCCGAGTACATGGGCTCAGCTCAGGTCCCGCTCCGCTCCGCCTGGGCAGAGCCCATGGTCAAGCAAAACCGGGCTCTACCGCTCGGGCAAGTTGTCATCCCCCGACCTAATGTCGGGCTCAGCCCGAGTCTATGTGGCTCAGCTATGAGTCTTATGACTCGGGCAGAGCCCGGCCCAGCCCGCTCTGGGCCCGGTCGGAATGGCTGGCTGAGCAGCGGGCCCGGGCAGACCACACGGGGCCTGGACAGATGAAAGGACCCAGGCAGACCACACGGGGCCTGAACAGATTAAAGGACCCGGGCAGACCACAGGGACCCGAGCAGAACACAGGGGCTGGGCTAACCACAGAGGGACCCCAGTCTGCAAAGTATGACAGCAGACCCGACGAGTCCGCACCAGCCTTGTAGATTTTTTCGCACCACCAGCAGCCTAAAATTCACACCAAACACTGGTGAGAAATTTCACTGACCCAGAAATTTCGATGTTTTTACCTGTTTCTCCCTTCTCAGAACTCTGTGGGTGTTTGATTTGAGCTCCCTCGCACCAGACGGCAAAAGTGGGCATTTGTTTGCTCCAAAGTTCGCACCACCTGAAGGGTGTCCGCACCACGAGATCTCGTCGAAAGTGCCATACTTTGCATACTGGGAGGGGCCCGGGCAAACCACAGAGGGCCCGCGCAGACAAAAGGGGCCCCGGACGGACAAAAGGGGGTCCGCAGAGGCCACACGGAGGCCCGGACAGACCAAAAAGGTTCCGGGAGAACCACAGGAGGCCCGGGCAGACCACAAGGGGCTCGATCAGACCAAAATTGTCACTAGCAGACAAGGGGTCCGTGCAGACCAAATGGGGCCGGGCAGACCAAAGGGGTCGGGGCAGACCACAGGGGCCTGAACAGATCATAGGGACCCGGGAAGACCACAAGGACCCCGGGCAGACCACAAGGGGACCGAGCGGAGCACAAGGGGGCCCGGGCAGGCCACAGGGGCCTGGGCAGACCACAGGGGCCCGGACAGGCCACAGGGGGCCCGGTCAGACCAACAGGGGTCCGGGATACCAAAGGGGCCCGCATGGCAAGCGTGGCAGAGGCTGGTTGCAGTTACACAAACCGCATCCATGGCAGGCCCGTCTGCATCCACAGGGTATTAACTACTGGGAGTAGGGACCCGGCTGCGGCCACCAGTGGGGTGGGGGAGGGGCGAATGGGGCAGCCACCCCTTAAGCCCAAGAGCCTCTGAGGACGAAATTCCGCCCCCAAACCCTCCCCTCCCCCCAGGATGCGACGATTGATCGCCCTTTGGGTAAAAAGTGCGCCCTTCGGGTGGCTAAGTGCCACCCTCTGCCCCCTGAGGCTTTGCCCCTCCCCCTCCCAAATTCTAGATACGTCACTGGCGGCCATTGGGGGCACAAGATTCTCCAAGTCTTGGTGTTTAGCCATCAGGGGAGCCGGACAGGGGATCATCACTCATTAGGGATTTAGCCCGACAGCAGCAAATAGCAAACAATCACTTCACTTGTCATTCAACACCGCGCATCGGAACACGATTTGGAATGACACGAAAAGCCCAAACGTAAAAGCAAAATCAGAGCCAAACGAAGATTTTCCAGAGTAGACACAAGCCGATTGAATCATAAGAATGCCAATTTTACTGTTAAAAGCAAACTTTGTGCCAATCATTCGCCTCCGCGAATACGACAAGAGAGCCAGGAGCATGCCTTAGCTTCCTTCGCGCTGCGCTGACAAGCCCGGGAAATTAGGAGGCTACCATTCGCCGGCGGACGCCCATTATTTGACCCAGATTTGACGACAAGATATGATACACTTTTTGACAAACACATCTAAGAGTCTTAAATTTGTCAGTATTTAAAATTCCACTACAACTAACAAAAATGGAAAACTTCATGCACATTTCTGACAAAAATGCCTAGAAATATATCAATGAAAGAGAAGTAGTGCCGACGGAGAGATGCCAAAATAACAAACATGCCCATCTATCAAACCAGTACTTATCGGAAGGGGCCCGGCTGCGCACGGGGGGGGGGTGGTGAACTACGGGGGGTCGTAAGCAAGGCAAGGAGCCCGGCTAGAGCCAGAGGAAGCCTGGGTAGCCCAGAGGGAGCCTGAAATTATAGCACGGGTTCCCGGATACAGCAAAGTGGGAGGAGTGGAGTCAGGGGCGGATTCAGGCCGATGGTGGGGGGAGGGGGGCAACGGGACCCCAAATCGTGAAAAACAAATGTTTTTTTGTTTGAAGAAAATCCGTGAAAATCGGCAAAATCGGGGGTTTTGGGGGCATTGCCCCGTTTGCCACCCCCCCCGGAATTCGCTAGTGCTGTGGTTCCTCGCAGACCACAGGGACATGTACAAACCATAGGAGCCCGGCCAAATTGCAGGGGGCCGGGCAGACCACAGGGGGCCCGGGCATACCACATGGGGCCCGGGCAGACCACAGAGGGCCCAGGCAGACTAAAAGGAGCCCGGACCGCCCACAAGGAGCCCGGGCAGACCGCAGGGGCCCGGGCGGACCACATAGGACCGAGGTACGCTACAAAAAGCCCAGACAACCTACAAAGGGCCCGGGCAGACCACAGGGGCCCAGGCAGACTAAAAGGGGCCAAGGCAGAATACAAGGAGCCCGGTTGCAGTCACAGAGGGCACGGCTGAACCAAAAAGGTCCCGAGACTGCCAGAAATAGGGGCCCGGATGCAGTCAAAATGGGCCTGAGAATATCGTTAGGGGCCCGTTTGCGTACACAGCGATTATGGGTGGCCCTAAAGGGGAACGCACCCAAGCAAGCATGCCAGGGAGCCCGGCCGCAGCCACAGCAAGCCCAGATAGACCACGGGGCCCCGCACTCATGGCAAGGGCCCGTCCGTGGCATTAGAGGACCCGCGCCTCCTGGACCACAGGGAGCCCGGTTGCAGTCACAGGTCCCGGTTGCAGTCACAGTCCCGGTTGCAGTCACAGGGGGCCCGGGTGGATCACAGGCGCCCGGTTGCGGTGACAGGGGCTCGGGCGGATCACAGATGGCCCGGTTGCAGTCACAGGGGGCCCGGGTGGATAACAGGGGGCCGGGTGGATTCCAGGGGCCCGATTGCAGTCACAGGTGGCCCGGTTGGACCACAGGGAATCCGTTTGCAGTCACAGGGGGCCCGGTCGGATCTCAGGGGGCCCGGGTGGATCTCAGGGGGCCCGGTTGCAGTCAAAGAGGGCCCGTGTGGATCACACGATCACAGGGGACCCAGGATGGATCACATGGGGCCCGGTTGCAGTCACAGAGTGCCTGGTTGCAGTCACAGGGGCCCCGGGTGGATCACAGATGACCCGGTTGCAGTCACAGGGGGCCCGGGTGTATCACAGGGGGCCCGGTTGCAGTCACAGTGGGCCGGGCGGTTTACAGAGGGCCTGGTTGCGGTCACAGGGGCCCCGGTGGATCACAGATGGCCCGGTCCCAGTCACAGGGGGCCCGGGTGGATCATAGTGGGCCCGGGTGGATCACAAAGGGCCCGGTTGCAGTCACAGGGGGCCCGGTTGCAGTCACAGAGTGCCTGGTTGCAGTCACAGGGGCCCCGGGTGGATCACAGATGGCCCGGTTGCAGTCACAGGGGGCCCGGTTGTATCACAGGGGGCCCGGGTGTATCACAGGGGGTCCGGGTGGATCATAGGGGCCCGGTTGTAATTACAGGGGGCCCGGGTGGATCACATGGGGCCCGGGTGGTTTACAGAGGGCCCGGATGCGGTCACAGGGGCCCCGGTGGATCACAGATGGCCCGGATGCGGTCACAGGGGTCCCGGTGGATCACAGATGGCCCGGTCCCAGTCAAAGGGGGCCCGGGTGGATGACAAGGGGCCCGGTTTCAGTCACGGGGGCCCCGGGTGGATCATATATGGCCCGGTTACAGTCACAGGGGGCCCGGGTGTATCACAGGGGCCCGGGTGGATGATAAGGGGTCCGGTTGTTGTCACAGGGGCCCGGTTGCAGTCACAGGGGCCCCGGGTGGATCACAGATGGCCCGGTTGCAGTCACAGGGGCCCGGGTGGATGATAAGGGGGTCCGGTCGTTGTCACAGGGGCCCGGTTGCAGTCATAGAGTGTCTGATTGCAGTCACAGGGGCCCGGGTGGATCATAGGGGGCCGGTTGTAATTACAGGGGGCCTGGGTGGATCACATGGGGCCCGGTTTCAGTCACAGGGGGCCCGGGTGGATTACAGGGGGCCCGGATGCAGTCACAGGGGGCCGGGTGGTTTGCAGAGGGCCCGGTTGCAGTCACAGGGGCCCTGGTGGATCACAGATGGCCCGGTCCCAGTCACAGGTGGCCCGGGTGGATGACAGGGGGCCCGGTTTCAGTCACAGGGGGCCCGGGTGGATCATAGATGGCCCGGTTGCAGTCACAGGGGGCCCGGGTGGATGATAGGGGGTCCGGTTGTTGTCACAGGGGCCCGGTTGCAGTCACAGGGGCTCCGGGTGGATCACAGATGGCTCAGTTGCAGTTACGGGGGGCCCGGGTGGATCATAGATGGCCCGGTTGCAGTCACAGGGGGCCCAGGTGTATCACAGGGGCCCGGGTGGATGATAGGGGTCCGGTTGTTGTCACAGGGGTCCGGATGCAGTCACAGGTGCCCGGGTGGATCACAGATGGCCCAGTTGCAGTTACAGGGGGCCCGGGTGGATGACAGGGGGCCCGGTTTCAGTCACAGGGGGCCCGGTTGTAATTGCAGGGGGCTCGGGTGGATCACAGAGGGCCCGGTTGCAGTCATAGGGGGCCGGGTGGATCACAGAGGGCCCGGTTGCAGTCACAGGGGGCCCGGTTACAGTCACAGGGGGCCCGGGTGGATCATAGGGGGCCCGGTTGTAATTGCAGGGGGCTCGGATGGATCACAGAGGGCCCGGTTGCAGTCATAGGGGCCCGGGTAGATCACAGAGGGTCCGGTTGTAGTCACATGGGCCCAGGCTGGATCACAGATGGCCCGGTTGCAGTCACAGGGAACCCGGGTGGATGACAGGGGGCCCGGTTGCAGTCACAGGGGCACCGGGTGGATTACAGGGGGCCCGGCTGGATCACAGGGGCCCGGTGGCAGTCACAGGGGTGCGGGTGGATCACAGAAGGGCCCGGTTGGGTGACAAGAGGCCCGAGACTGCCGGAATTAGGGACCCGGCTGCAGTCAAAGTGGGCCTGAAAATATTGTTAGGGGTCCGGTTGCGGACACCAAGGTTAAGGGTAGCCCACTGGGGACCCGCAAGCAAACCAGGGAGCCTGGCCTCAGCCAAAGCTAGCCCAAGTAGACCACTGGGGCCCGCAATCGTGGCAGGGACCCGGCTGTGTCCGCAGGGGCCCGCAACTTGGGATTAGGGGGCTCGTCGGGTCATTGGGGGACTTCTCCGAGCATTGGGGGGGGCTCGAGCCCCCAAATATATGGAAACTCGCGTCCCTGCCTCCGACTTTTAAGATGGTTTGTCAGGTTTGTCACTTCTTGTTTTGATGTCACTCACAGCTCAAAATACAAGGCTTCTCAGTCTCATTGGTCACCAGGGACGGAGCCAGAATTCATTCAATGTGACATAGTATATCAGTTATATTCAATTCCTGAATTATTCATCCAGTTGTGGATCCGGGATTCTATTTCAGTTTATTTTGTGGTTCAAGCCAGATGCAGTAAAAAGGAGGGGGCGTAGGTACAATACATTTTTTCACCCCCAACCCAACTTTCACCGGTTTTCTTTAAAACAAAACTACGTGCCTTTACACTTTTACACTTTTCACATAGAAATCATTGATGTAAGCTTTGCATAATCAAAACCAGGAGGGATATTGGCCTTGTGTCAAAATGAGCTCGACGAACTCGAGAATAGAGTCGATAAACTCGATGCTATCAGAACTGGCGTAATAAAAGTGGCCAGCTTCAAGTTGTATATGGTTTATCTGAGCCTTTTTGTTTTGTTTATTGATGTAATAAGCAATTTATATAGCTTTTGGGTATTGTGCAGGTCATTTATCTTTTATTTAATCATTTACTTGTCATTTATTTTATCATCTCAAACAAGTTTATGTTCGTTTCATTCCCATCCTTGGGAGTGAAACTAAGATAAACTGGGAATGAAACTAAGATCTCATCCGCTTGAATAGCTGGAGTCCTGCAGGAAAAGGATTTCGCACTCCTTGCGTGGGTGTCCCTTGAAGGCATTAATCAAAGTTTCCCGATGGCTAGCAACTGGCAAACCCAGGACTTCCGACATGGGGGGTTTCCGCGCTAGCGCAAGGGGAAAGGGGCCGAGTGCTTGGACCAGATGGGCGCCAATTTTTGGCGGTTTAACTTGTCAGGGGGCAGAAGTATACCAGGTTAGATATCTTATCGCCATCGCGCCGGTACTTGCATTCTGGGAGGGGCTGCACCGTTTCAGGGAGAGCCAGGAATGTTTCAGGATGCCAAGGCTATTTCAGGGGAGCCGAGTCGGAACGGGAGGGCAAGTGGTCCCATGCCTCTCCCTGGGCCCAATGATGGCGGAGGGTCAGGATTTGAGGGGGAGGAATATTTTTTTGCGGTCAACGCCACAGGGCCAGTAAATTTCGCTTTTGGCAGCTAGTCTCCCTGTCCCTCTCCCGGTGGCACAACCCATGTCGTAGATCATGCCATCTCATCCCTGTATTACAAAGTTAAATCTCCCAAAATTAAAGTTTATTGTATCTGCCCTCCACAGACATCTTGAAGCGCAACGGTGCAAATTCCTCGCGGTCCGGAGTCTGCAAGGCAGTGTCCAGATGGCTCTCTGGAAGCAGGGACCGCAACGGAGGGCGCGCAAGCCGTATGAAGAGCCGTGCGCCAGAGGATTGGTCAGGCAAGCAGACCATGCCGATGGTTGAAGCGTAAGAACCCAACGAGGTGTGCCAACTGCAGTATACGCAGTTGTGAGTTGCGTTGGCTTAGCTTGATGAATCTCAGGTTTCCTTCAGGTTTAATAAATGCACATGTACCATGATGTTTTTCATAAAGATGTTTTACGCAGACGAGACTAAAACGCTACTGATGCATGACAATGCTTCCTTCAAAAGCATAAAAAACATTTAACCATGGATCAGAATATAGCACGCGTATGTTTCAATTGGATTTCACTCACCACCATCACTTCTTAGCTTTTACACGTCAAAATGAATCTTGCCCCACTGTTCGTCACAATAGTTTTGCCAGTTTCTCCCAAACAAGGAGCCCAAATCCTTCTTAGTTTTAGACGGGAAAGTTTCTGCTGAACAGCAGGCTGCAGATTGACTGGGTCCTCACGTTATGTCGATGGGGATACTTACGCTTTAACTGAGACTCGAGGCTATTGGATCGAAACACTTAAACTTCTACTTTTAAAACTGAACCATTTTTGAGTTTTGACGTGTATTCTACAGGGTGTTTCAGAAAGAATGATATTTTTTAAATGTTCAGTAAAGTACAAAAATTCTTCAAATCTGTCCACAAAACGTTCGTTCTAATGATGAATTGTAGGACATTTTTCTATAAACATGTTCCATTTGAATCGAATATTTTCCCCCGTCTTAAATGTACTCGGAAAATGATGCAAAAAACATGATATATGCCCGATTATATTTGAGAACACGGAACTGGCAGCACTCTAAAGAGGCTTTAGCACGCAAAGATGGCACGTAAGCATGCACATCAAAGGCACAAGTTTCAGTAATATTACAAGTTTAAAGCTTTTGGCTCAAGCTCCATATGTCTCATTGACTTACCTTCCATATGAATGACTGGATGCGGCGGATACAGCGCAAAAGATCTCGCTGTTCACCGCAGAACAAGGGACATGAACCTTGCTTGCTTGGACCCAAGCTTTCCTAAGCTTAAGAGGTAAGTTTTTTTCTAATTAATTTCCAGAGGCAATGCGCGTGTAGACTGTGATGTACCACAGTGACGATTTAATGTTTGCAGTGTCATTGGCGTGATACTTGTCACGTGATACGCGCGTGATTTCTACTCAAATTTTTGATGAAGGAAAATGGACAGTATTTTCTACTCCTTTTTAAGACTAATTTGAAGTAGCTAAGATATCAAAACAGCTATCAAAATATAAATAATCGTAAATGTCCCAAAATTGGCTTTCGATTGATATGTAAATCATACCACAACAACCTATTTATAGCCGCATTATGACCAATTCAAAAATATCATTCATTATGAAACACCCTGTAGGTATTATGTATCTCGTGCTTCTTAATTGACGATTACTTAAATATCTTCCTCACACAGCCGCAATAAAATATTTTGAAAAAACAAACTGAACCTTTGACCCGAGGTGTGCATGCGTGGTGTTTAGATTTATCACAGTATAAGGTCTTTGAAAATAATGCGTACTTATTTTACGTCTGCATTATTCTCAGTGACCCCATAATCTGCTACATTGAACGCGAAGTGGAAGAGCTACATTTCACTGTGAGAGGCCAAAGTACGTCCATGCTATGCCAGATTGGGGCCATAGCATTTCAACACGGAAATTAAGTACGTTGATATTGGGCTAGCTCTGAAACGTTACATTTTCGACGGGCTCCGCCAGAGTAAATCAGAGCCAGCCCGAACTACATGTGCACTGGGCCGCAGTAATCCAGCATTGATATTGTTCTGGCTGAGCTATGGCTAACACGGTTATCTCCGCTTAGTTTGGGCTAATACGGGCAAAGCCTGCCGCGCCGCTGCTCTGGCCCAGTACGGGCCCAGACCTGGCCGCACTACGGGCCGTTGTGTCAACTCCCAAGCAAGAATGAAGCAAATTCGTGCTTTGCCGGGGCAGTTTTGCCAGAGTAAGCCAGACTGCACCCTGGTCTGGGCCAGAGCAAAATTGCTGGCTGGGTTATGGCATGTTTTGACCTTAAATGTGACCTGACAACAAATGGTACAAATATTTTCGATGGAAAAGTGGATGGGCTACCCAACACCTTTAACGTTTTTCGCTACCTAGCGTGGTTCTCGAGATCTTAGGAGGGGGCGGGTCCCGCCCCTCCCGCCCCGTCAAAGCGAAGGTGGCTCAGACCCCCGTCAATGCGCGTGCTAAAGACATCAATTAAAAATTTTGGCAAGAAAATCGTAAAATATGTTCACACTCAAATCAATCAACACCTGCCAGCTTAAACGGGATAATTTCGGCCTCCTCCTGTCAGCCAACCCCCACACAGCCGCCGGTCCACCGACCATGACCCAACACGCACCTGACAATATTTCCCACGTTCTCTTTACACCAACTTAACTTGATCAATTGTAGCTGA
The DNA here is from genome assembly GCA_034440635.1 of Lepas anatifera. Lineage (NCBI taxonomy): Eukaryota > Metazoa > Arthropoda > Thecostraca > Lepadidae > Lepas > Lepas anatifera. The sequence goes on along the minus strand of JAOTON010001928.1, from coordinate 169,470 downwards.
GCAGCCTCTGCAATAAAAGCGATGGAGACTCCCCCCCCCACCTCCCTGGTAGCACACTACTTCGTAGCTGCTTTAAGCTATTCCAAGTGTCCAAGCTTATTCGAACGTTGGGACTGGGCAAAAAAATCCGAGGTGCTCCAAACCGTTCCAAGTATGAACGATTATTCGAACGTTGGGACTAAGCGAGAAATCCGGGGTGAAATCTGCACTGTCAGTAATAAAAACTCAAACGGAAGATATGCTGGATTCTTATTAAACAGACCTGCCCAATAAAACTGTAGGACTGTTCATTGTAAAACTGAGTACAATAAAAACGTTATGGCACAGTTCTGACAAGTAGAGCTCCGCCATACCCTGCCATAACTCTACGGAGAGGAGACTGTTGAAGATGGATAAGTTCCTATAGAATATTCTAACGGTCATCAACACATATCACAGGCGCGGACGAAACTGTCTGCATACTAGTGTCAGGGAAGAATATTCAAAGGGGAAACATTGCATTAAAAAAATGTTACCTGCTCCAAAAAAGCTCCAATATTTGAACACGGGGTTAGGCGGAACACTGAACTGACTTCCCACACTTAACACCTTCTTTGAGCAGGCGTATGCAAATTTTGGGAAAGTATTTTAGGTAGGAATGTATCTACCCGACTGAACACTTTGAATATATTTTTTCTAATTAGCCCATATGAACAAAAAAGCTTTCGCTCATAAAGACTGGCATTGTAATTACATGATTAGACTCCAGCGTCTGGGGTTCGGAAGTCGTGACTGCCCAAGTTGACGAGATCCCAGCAAGGGAAAACTGACCTGTCCCTTTTTCCACTGGCGTGCAATTGATTTTGGGACCTTACATGGAGCTGCTGAATATATACAAGTGAAAGAGACGAAACTGAGAAATAGGATGCCGTAAGCATAAATCACTGCTCCGTTCGGCCTCCGGACTCAAGAACATAATCGCAGTACACACACTGAAAGATGTACATATTTAACATATTTATATCGTGTTCATTCAGGCAGCGCCATCAATCATATGTCCCAAAATTGTCACAACAGCCAACCAGTGCATCACAATATACTACTTCCCAAAACGGAGTCCGAGGTCCGATTCAACCAAAAACCTATCCAACGGCCCACCACAATCCTTTCCTCACCAGTGCCCAGTATACTTCGTATTTATACAGCAATACGCACAAGAAAACAACAATCACAGAACCACCATACAACATCGTAATGGCCGCGAAGAAGCAGCAACAGCAGTTGTACTAAGCATATTATAATTGTTACTGTACAGCTTGGGGGGGCGCAGTTGGGTACAACCACCTGTCCACTGCGGTGACGCATCACGGGGTAGTGTAGACGGCGGCGGAATCACACAGCTGCCCAGAGCAGCGGCGGCTCCGCCCAGCGCCTGATTTTTGCACCGGCTGATCGTCACAGCTGCACTGGCAGGGGGGACGGGGGGAGCGAAGTCCACAATCGGCACGTGTCGCAATACTAACACAGCGACGACACGTGCGGCCATTCTGATCGAACGGAATGGTTTACCCCAAGATACCACACAACGTTCAAATACCGCTGAGCTCCGAACATCGTCTCATCTAAATAGCAAACGCTGATGACACCCATCCACTGATTTGTAATCGACCACAAGCGATTGCTTTCGGAAAATAGCTGTTTTCAAGGATCAAAACTAACACGCAAAAGTCAACAGCATAACGTTTGTTACGGCGTTCGCAGAGAGAAGAGCGGAACGCTTCAACAATCACGACACCTGCGGATACGTAGCGCAGTTATCTACCAAGAACCGCGCTGTTCACAGCTAGGGCCGGACCGCGAGTCTGGATCAGCTGCCTTCGAGTACCTGGACACTACACCCCGTCTGAGTTCACGCACACGCGCACACTGCTCACGCAAAGGGCCCGCCGCAAGCTGGACAGGCGCAGGTTCCGACAGCAGGGTACGTAAACGGCGGCGTTTGACACCTCACCCTGGCGTCCGCAGCACTGCCGTCCAAAGGCAATGAGACGTATCGACATTTTTTCGAAATTGGGTTTTTTACATCATTCGAATCGTCTCGCCGAGACGCATCTCCTCCAAAAATTTTACATCCATCTTTTGAAAAATGGGGGTGCTATAGGGGGTACAATTTTCCGCCTAGACGTATGATTCAGGGAAACCATGGCAATTGGACGTATACACTGAATTTTTGGGGCAAAAGGACGTGGATGAGTGGTTTAGTTTGTGACGATCAAGAAAATCAAGCATCGCTACCAAGGCAAAAAGACAGGTCTGTAACATACGTCTTTTTGACATAATACGTCTTTTCTGCCGTGGGTGTTAGAAGCAAGCATGCGTAATTTTACCATACAACGTGGCAAAAGGACGTATTATTTTTCATACGTCTGTTTGCCTTGGGACTAACGCATCCCTTTCTTCAATCTACCCAAGGCAAAAAGACGTATGAGTATATACGTCCTTTTACCTTGGATTAATGTTGGGGTTAGCAATATCGAAAGGGGTCTGCACGTGCGTTCCATGGATTGGAGATAGCTATTTTGTAGGCCGATGAAAAACAGCGTCAAATTCCACGATTTTCGTACTTAAAACACAAAACTAGATCTTGCAATTAGTCAATTGTGTGAATAACCCAGAGAAAGAAAAAGTCCTGCGACATTAGATTAGGTTTCTTCCAAAATTTACCGTTCAGATTGTCCAGTACCTCGGTGTTACTTTATATGGCATCTCTAATATTTACTACGCCCCGCCCATATTTTACGCTAATCAAATCAGTCTAGACGTTGTTTACAAGCGGAACGGTTTAAACCTGGGTTGCATCCCTAATCAGACAACAAACCGCTAGTTTAAAGTACTCGACAACCCTTGTGAGCATATTTAAGTTCTGAACTCTGATAAAAAAATCGGTATGGATGAAAAGAAGCGCAAGAAACGAAGATTGGTCCGAGTGGACTGGGACGACATAACTGCTGGAGAATGACACTACGTGCCAATATCCGACTTGCGGGTTGTGCCAGGGTCTTCCCTGGATGCTGGAGGAAGGGTCCGGATGAGACACAACGGCAAGCAATGGACCGGTACTATCGCTGCGTCGAAGAAGAGACGAATTCTTGCATTTGGTAAGTAGATTTCACCTCGGAGCATATTCATGTGACTCGCAGCTGTTGTCTTTTATGAATACTGTTTACCAGATTGATAGATTGATAAATTCCACGGTTGGTATTGATTTGGCATTTAGACGATATAAATTGCGATTAGATTCACCCTTAGGTGAAACATTCTTAATTTTCCTATGTTTGAGTGCTGGTTAAATTCACCCCTCCCTCCATTTTTTTGCGAACGATGTAAATTCTGATTGAGCAACAGCATTGCCACCTTTTGCATTATGATAAATTTGACAGATTTGCAGCTCGCAAAAACTACAAACTGTGACCCAAGTTACCAAAATTTGGTATGACATTAAAATTGGGAATAAACTTTATATTGAAACAAAAGAAAAATCAACAATATTGAATCAACAAAGAAAAACGCTCGTGATAAAGACTGTTCCTAAAAATCGGACACAAATATTGAAACCTCTTCAATCCAAAGCTGATATTAAACGGAAATGTTTCCTATGTTATGTATTTTTGCTTATGCCCCTGAAAATGATATGTTTCCGTCCAAACCGATGCCGTGACTAAAATAAGAAATCGGGATGTGACCGGAACAGGTTCAGTCTACCAGCGTTACTTACCGTCAGGACCGAAAGTATGATTAACCCGAAAATTCGAAAAGTAGACCTTCTGTTCTTTCCCATATACCCAAGCCATATCTAGATGTTTCTCCTACCACTGGATTTGTCCTGTCACCGCCTAAGCATATAGGACAGTGTATGCCACAATTCTTAAATTTAATTTTGATGTATGTTCTTCTTTCCAGATGAGACGGACACCATGTCTGGCTTTGACTCCACTGCCACTGCCGCTGCTGATTCTGGGAGTGAAAAGCTTCCTAAAGACTCCGGGCCCGCCCCGTCGGTGACCCTCCTCGGTGGAGCAGGGGATTTCGAGTCTGCCCCGTCGGTGACCCTCCTCGGTGGAGCAGGGGATTTCGAATCTGCCCCGTCGGTGAACCTCCTCGGTGCAGCAGGGGATTTCGAGTCTGCCCCGTCGGTGACCCTCCTCGGTGGAGCAGGGGATTTCGAGTCTGCCCCGTCGGTGACCCTCCTCGGTGCAGCAGGGGATTTCGAGTCCGCCCCGCCGGTGACGCTCCTCGCTGATGCTCCAGAGTTCGCCCCGCCCGTGACGCTTCTCGCCGATGCTCCAGAGTCCGCCCCGCCGGTGACGCTTCTCGCTGATGCTCCAGAGTCCGCCCCGCCGGTGACGCTCCTCGCTGATGCTCCAGAGTCCGCCCCGCCGGTGACGCTCCTCGCTGATGCTCCAGAGTCCGCCCCGCCGGTGACGCTTCTCGCCGATGCTCCAGAGTCCGCCCCGCCGGTGACCCTCCTCGGTGTAACAGGTGATGCCGGGCGCGCTAGCTCTGCTTCCGCACATCCAGAGTCCCATGCTGGTTCAGTTTTACCGAACGCTGACGACTGGGACGAATTTAGTGGACATTTTCCCGAAAGTATTTTATCAAGTACGCCAGTAAGGATCCCTCACGAGGAAAGTGGCTTTGATCTTTCGAGACTCGCAGCAGTTGTTGCGGACAGCACAAGTATGCTTATGGGGGAGATAGATAGTGCGGACTACCACCTGCTCGAAATTGGGACTATCAGTTCATCTGATGTGTCAAAGAAGCAGGGCCAGTGTTCGAAAAGTCAACGAAGCGAAGAGCCTGATCACCTCGAAAGTAGTGCCCTTCCTGGACAGATACTGGGACAGACCGCCTCCGCAGGGGAAGGCATCAAAAAGCTGCCGCAGAGGGCACGACATCCAGCACAAAAAATCGCCCGTTATGCAGAATCGCACCCAACTCTTCCTACTCCACAGTCATGCCGTGATTGCAAGTGGAAGTGCACTACCTTGATACCGGAAGAGAGAAGGAAAGCAATAAACAACGCAGTGAATAGTCAATCAGCTGAATCAAGGCGCCAATGGTACCGGGAGTTTGTAATCGTCCAGAAGCCGGATACCACGCGGACGCGTGAAACATCAAGGAGACAGAGGACCCTCAAATGGCACCTACCATCCACCACAAACGAGAAAAAAAGAGTGTGCAAAGGATTTTTCCTTTCCACGCTAGGCCTACAGCTGGGAAGCGACAAGGCAGTGCAAAACGCACTCCGATGTGATGCGCATGGCGTTACGATGGATATCGACAGAAGAGGCCGGCACGAACCTAGTAACAAGATAAATGATGAAATCATCAAAGCCCATGTGAATTCATACGCACCAGCTGCGCCTCACTACCGCTACCAGCACGCCCCCAACAGACGCTATCTCCCAGGAGAGCTCACCATCACGGAAATGCACCAGGACTTCACCGAACAGGGTAGAAGCTGCAGTCTTGAAACCTATAGGAAAGTTGTCAAGGCTATGAATATTGGATTTACCCGGCTGACTGGCGAAGAATGCGGTACGTGCAAAGTACACGGAGAACATATGAGCAACATCCGGACTCAAGAGCACAACAGCAAAGAATGTGAAGCTTGCCAGTCGTATGAGACTCACATTGAAGAGGCAGCGCAGGCACGAGCAGAATATCGCAAAGATGCAGCCCGCCAGTGGGATGAAGGTGAAGTCGTAGTGAGCTGCGATATGATGAAAGTGACAATGTTGCCAGCGCTGCCGCTCAAAATTTGCTTCTTCACCCCAAGGCTGGTTGCTTTTAACGAAACATTCAGCATGCTACAGGATCCAGCCAGGCCGCATCGCGACGGCTCGCTTGCCGTTCTATGGCATGAAGCCACTGCGGCCAGGAACTCGGCCGATGTTGCCAGCGCACTGCTAGTCTTCTTGAGGAAACATCGTGACACGAAAAGGGTGACTCTGTACGCTGACAATTGTGCAGCGCAAAATAAGTGCTGGGTGACACTGACTGCACTCATACATGCGGTTCATGATGAGAAAATCGCGACAGACACTATCACTGTCAAATATCTCACCAAAGGACATACCTCAATGAGTGCTGACGCGCATCACCAGGTGATCAATAAGCGTCTTAAACGTCGAAGGGAAGTCTGCGACTTTGGCGATTACGTTTCTGTTGTTTCTTGCTCCTTGCCGGTGCATGAAATGCAGCCCCAGGACTTCCTGGATATCAAGGATGGCTTCAGTGCGGCTAAGATCCGCCGACTTCAACAGGAAGGCATGAGGCCGTACCTCCGCGATCTCAAGGTGGTTCAGCTCCGGAGAGGAGACACGTGTATTTATACAAAGACCAGCTTCAATCAGCCGACATGGAAGGCTTTCAACATCATCAAAGATGGCTTCAGAACAGAACTTCCTCCAGGAAGAACCCAGCCCCGAGGCATGAACAAAGAGAAGCATGAAAGGATAGTGGCTAACCTGCTGCCGCTGATGCCCATTCACAAGAGGAAGTTCTGGGAGGGGTTGGAAAGGAGATCAGGGCTGAAGGATCTGGTAAATGAGTGAGTATTGACTGGCGTTCAGAGGGCATCAGTGGTGTTCAGAGTGTTCAGAGGGTACGTTGTGCATAACACAAGGAGCTGCAGCTGTGAGGGTGTCCTGATATAGTGAGACTGTCACGGCGGTATAACTGTGCGTTGTGTTCGCAGAATTTGTCGTCGTAGAAGTTACCGCCGCTCAGCTGATAGTGGACGGAAGTTTTGACCTGGTCCAGTGAGCCCTGCAGCCTGAATGATTTTATTTGATGAAATACAGCTGGCTGATCTAGAGGCTACCCGTGTGTACAATTTTATCATCAAGCTCGTGTAAGCTGCTGCCTGCCTTTCGAAATTATATTCTGCAGGTAGAGAGTGGGACATACGCGAAAGGATCGCGCTTAATGAAAGACTGAACGTTTTCACAAAAAATAGAAACTATTCCACAAGCATCATGATAATGCTATATAAAATTAACCGGTAATCGCTCATAATCTAAAGTAAGTGAAAACGCCAAAGAGTATATTAATATTTCGACAACGCGTCTTCGCCAGAAAAAAGTTTGGGATTTGAAAGTCATTGATAACAATGATTATGAGCGTAATTGCTCATAATCTATCACATTAGATTATGGGCGATTACCGGTTAATTTTATATATCATAATCATCATGACTATCACGCTCAAAACGGCACTTCAAACTCCTCAAAGTTAATCCATAAGCAGGCATGAAATTGGAAATACGAGATACTTATGAGGCGAAGTAATGCAAGTCCATGGGGTTCACTACAGCATTCTTGAAGCATGCTTTCTTTATTTGGTCAGAACACTGAATCAGCAAGTTCAGAGCGGCGTTAGTAGTGGAACCTTTTCGCGGCACATACCATCTCATGTGCGTATCAGTGAAAGATTAAAATAAAATATGCATTTCTATGGTACTCTCGCATCACGCTGTATGAAACTCCTTCCTCAGAATGCGTGATTTTTAGTTGGGTTTTCAAAGGCAGAAGGACGTAATGCCACGGATACGTCTTTCTGCCTTAAGTTTTCTTCAATTTTTGCGCTCTCTTTTCCACACGCCCTTTTTGCTTGGTTTATTTCGGTCCTGGGTCACCAAAAAAACAATGGCAAAACGCCTTGTTGCCTTTTTATAATGAAAAAACCAAATACATAAAAATAATTTCAGCAGCATAATTCTGTCATGCGACTGAATATCCTGTATAAATTTGACAGTAATCCGTTAAAACTCCTAAGAGCTATGAGGTCAAACACTAAATCAGCTCTCATGAAAAGTAGCAAAAATGCACGTACGTCTCATTGCCTTTGGACGGCAGAGCACGGGGCAGTTCAGTTCAATCGTGGAAATCGCCCTCAATAGACGCCGTGGTGGTCCACATACAACGAGAATCTCAGCCGAGGAGTAAGCAGCCGTGACTTCTCCTACAGCTTATACCATTGTCCACAGGTGCTTCAGGGTGGTTTAGCACTGAGTCCCGCGTGTCTAGACCTGGAAAAATTCGCGATACTACCAGACTCTTACAAAAAATAATCAGGCTTCCTGGTGCCGATGTCTTCCAACAACTACTCTAGACGAGTTTTCAGATCTGCACCCACATCAGCAAATTTAAATGTAATCTAAGAACTATACATCATAACATTATATGAAACATCTATCAGCTCAAATGACGCCTGAATAATAAGAAATCGCTAAACGCACCTAGAAATCATACACCTACCGGTATCACAGCTGCTCGATCGCCTATCCACCTCAATGACTACTACCATTGTAACCAGCACAACGTGAGCACCGTGATGGGACTCAGGAGTACAGGCTAGCACCTTTCCAGAGTGTAACTCAACACCCGTGCAGCTCGTCAGCAGCCTCGTCCTCGCAACACCACATAACGTTAACGGGCTGCAACGGGGCGCCGACAAATGTTAAACCACGCTCTCATCGGCTACGACTCTACCCATCGCCGGTCTAGCTTAGATGACAGCTCATCTTGTTTCGACCACATTTTTTGGACAGTATTTGTCTAAAGACGTTCAGACGAAATTTTACTATATAAATGCAAGTGCATCTTGTGAATTTTTGGAACACTTTGTTTCCTTCTTAATCCCAAGGTGTTTCACGAGTCAAAGATTCATTCCACGTCTAACCCCCGTCCAACATTGTGTGCTATCTCAGCTAGGCTCAAGCATTTATCAAAGACCCTTCTCAATCGTTCAACAAAACAAGCAACTGTTGTCCCGAATTTTGTCTCAGATAATAAAAGGAAAGAAGGGCCTAGATCCATGGAATTAGAATGCAATCTATACGTTTTCGTTTTCGAGGGAAAGAAAAAACGTTTGAAACAAAGAGTCCTGACATCCAAGTGCCGAAATTTCTGGAACCGATTGTAGCACATCCATGGCCCAATCGTATACAAAAGCATTGTTCATCACGAACAAAACACACAGATTCCGACTAGACTCTCCGAACAACAGCAAAAGTCTCACAAGATCGTACGCCACTTAGGAACGCTCGCGAACAGCTCACAAAGAGAGTCTGGGGTACTCAGCCACTGGTGGTGCCGACACTGCCATCTGTTAACGACACGAGGAGTTGTCGGTACGCTGGGTCACCACCAGAGGCTGGGGTCTCGATAGCCAGACGGAACTGATGCTGCTGGCTCTCCGACAACTGACGAGGAGGCGGGGAGTGAACGTCACTCGTCACATTCGCCTACTCACATCTGTCAGTGAGAACATCGTGCAAACGACACATGTAATTCAAGATTAGTTACAGTCCCTGCTGCAGGCACTCCATTTGCTCTCAGATAATAGCCAAGCCATATTTAGCCCGAAATACTGACATATGTGACACAGGTTACAAGCGAGGTGTCACAACGGCCGGAGTCCAGCTGGTGTAATTCAACCCTCTCCCTACTTCCCAATCAGTCATTGCCACGGCCCAGGTGAACCTCACACGGCCACTCCTGCTCTGCCACCTACCTGTGAATAGAAGTCTCGCGCGGCCACCAGGAACAGAGCGCTGAGCAGCGGCGGCGCGTCCGGCCCGGTGAGCAGCTGTCCGCACCACTGCAGCAGCGGGAAGGCGGCCCGCAGCCAGTGGCGCCGGCCGGCGGCCGTCAGAAAGCAGGCCAGCAGCCAGGTGGCGCGCCGCTCCGGCTGCGCGGTGGCGAAGTTGGGCAGGCTGAACAGCACCCAGTGCTGCAATAGCGCCTCCTGCTGTCGCACCACGCACGCTGCGAACACCTGTCGACGCAGCCAGCGGTGTCAGTACAAACAGCGGCGCCTCCTGCTGAGGGCACGGACAGTGGCGGTGCTCGCCTGAAGCGACACAGGTCGCAGCTGTATCGCAAGGTGGGCGTTGACGGCAGCAGCGCAAATGGCGCATGAAGAAAACGTCTACTCACTGCTATCACCCGCCTCAGAAATAATTCCATCTTCACATCAGCATGCTCGCTCTCTCTCTCTCTCTCTCTCTCTCTCTCTCTCTCTCTCTCATCCTCACCTGGAACACGGTGTCGGCGAGGGCGCGCACGTGACTCTGGTGCGGGGAGACGAACTCGCTGATGACCCGGCTCATGACCTCGGCCGGAGGACACAGGTGCAGGAGGCCGGCGGTGGCGGCGCGACACAGCACCGTCGACAGCAGAGCCGGCACCGTCCGCATTCTGTACACGTACACACCAGACGGCTCTGGTCACGGATTGGTCTGCGTGAAGTCACGGAGCTTTCGTACATTTGTCTCAGGCGTAAGCAATATGTTTAAACATGCTACTGAACTAATTGGCGTAAGAAACGAACATATGAAAATGAAGAAAATATTCTCCATACGTGCTATATTCAGAAAGATACAGAAACTACGATAATCTATCACAAACAAAGACGCTCAGAAACGAGTAATTTGGTCCTCACAGGAAAAGGACTCATGCTTCCCCCTGCAAACACATCTATAAAACAATTTAAGAAAAAACACCAAGCATGATCAGCCTTTGATTCAACAAGGGACAGACCATTTTAATCATACCGCAGTCAAACGTACAGAAGCACCATCATCAATTATAGGGACCGAAAACATGACAATCAAAAGTCTGGAATGGCAATGCAGTCCTTGAGAAATTCGCAACAAAACATGCGACGGTCACAGTAATTCAGTGCAGTGCAAAGAGAAAACGCACTACTTTTTTTAACACACTACCCATTTAAAAGGTAGGCAGGAGTGCCCTTCCGTACCCATGCGACCAAACTACAAATTTTCCAGTTGTAAATTTGGGACATGTATGTTAACATCTTAATTGAAGGTCGCACCACTCCCCGCTCCATTTATTCTAAAGTTGTTTACTGAGTATTTCCCCAAGTCTCTCCCGAAAAGAATAGTAGAACTAGTATCATTCGAGAGAAACTTGGGTACTCTAAAGTTGGTATTAGTGGATTAAAGTTTTTCAGGGTTAAATAAGAAACTCATAAAAAGAAAAAAATTTGGTCAGTCAATGGCTATGAGAAAACTAGGCAGCGAGATGAAACAGAATCACAAAAAGAAAGTACTTGATAGCTTGATTTTTTACCTGAATCCATTTACTATTGATTCCCCTCCTGGGATCGATATTGGTTCCTAAAATGTTTTCTGATAATTTTCTTTAATGTATATTTCTGCAATGGAACATCATCAAGATTTGGAAAAATCGGACATATTATCTGGTTCCACGCTGTTGGAGCTGAACATGATATTGAAAATGATCTGTAGTTCGTTGTTGCTAAAGGAACATGGAAATGTTGTACTAGGCGAGTGTTTGCAGGACGATGATATTGAAAGAGTGATGAGATGGCAAATGGTAGTGACTGACTTAAAAATTTTGATAGAATTATAATTTTCTGTTCAGTAATAATATCATTGAGTTTTAACAAGTTCAGTTCAACAAAAAGTCCATTTGTTGGATGGTAAAAAGGTTTCTTCATAATTATTCGAACTGCCCTTTTTTGAAGTTTCATTAGCTTATCTAAATGCGTTTGATAATTGCTTCCCCATACAACTGCGCAGTAATTGAAGTATGGTAGCACAAGAGTGTTATATAGACAGATAAGTTCTCGTGATTCTAAATAATATTTTTCTCTACTCATTACTCCCAGATTTCTACTGATCAGAGTTGCCATGTTGGCCACATGAGCATCCCATTTCAAATTATCATCTACCAGGACACCTAAATACTTAACCACTTTTTCTTTTCCTATTTCGACTCCATTCAGTTTTATTTTCATGTCAGTAAAGTCGCTTTTAGAATAAATTTGGTAGTGTGATTTCTCGGCGTTAAGCGATAGACGGTTTGATTGAAACCACTGCGTCACTTTTGGTAGAAGAGTGTTTATTTTTTGTTGCAAAAGGTTTTGATTTTCCGCTGTTACTACAATGGCTGTATCGTCGGCAAAATGATAAAAGACGGCCTGTTCCGAAACACGATATAAATCATTCACATATAGAATAAACAAAAGTGGGCCCAATATCGAGCCCTGTGGTACTCCCGTGGTGACTATTTTCCGATCTGAGAATATATCTTTAAATTTAGTCAATTGACACCTATTTTTCAGGTATGAACACACAATGTCATAAAGTTTTCCACGAACTCCAAGTAAGTGTAATTTTTCTAAGAGTATTCTGAAACTAACAGTATCAAATGCTTTTTTTAGATCTAGAAAAATTCCACAAGAAATCTCACCTCTTTCTAAACATTCCGTAACAGTGTCATATAAATGGGCAATTGGCATGTAGGAGCTATGTAGCTTACGAAATCCAAATTGTAATTTGTAAAGAATGTTGTTTGCGTCTAAATATTCAACTATGTATTGATGTAATATCTTCTCCAGAATTTTAGAGAAGATTGGAAGTAAAGATATAGGTCGATAATTGTTGAACCTATCCTTGTCTCCAGATTTATGAATCGGAATAATCACCGCAATCTTTAGCAAATCTGGAAATATTCCAGTTGATAGGCAGAGATTAAAGAAGTGTGCCAAATTACTTAAACAACATTGGTATGTCGATTTTAAGATCCTAGAACTTATCCTATCTATTCCTCCTCCAACAGCATTTAAAGACTTTATTATATTTTCGATTTGCTCATTATTTGTTAAGATATTATTCTGAAATACATCATATGTAGGGGCTGCAAGCAGTGACGGATCTAGGATTTCGTTAAGGGGGGCCCAGGCTCGGAGGGCGCCGAACCTGGGGGGCGCCGAACCTGAGGGGCGCCAATTTCAGTGGCGGATCTAGCCGGTCGGTTTGGGAGGAGCAAACCAAAGTCGAAAAGCAAAAAAAAAAAACGTCACGCAGTAAAAAGCTGCGCTACCAATATCACTTGCCCGTAGAATTTTGGGTATTTGAGGCGAAAAGCCAAAAAAAACTTCACGGGGTGAAAAATATGGGCTCGAGATACTTCTTCCTATCCAAGGCTGGCTATACTATGACTTGCTATACTATGGAGGTCTGGCTATACTATAACTGAGAATTATTGATATTTACTCCATGATTCTGATGAAGGGCTGTGCCCGAATATATAATCTTCAGTGTTTTTTATATTTCCGGATTCGAGGGGACAGGCCAGGGAACATCTTATCAACCTATATTCTGTTTGAAGTTGAGAGTTGGAACACCAAAATCTTGCTTATAAACTAAGAAGGAGTAAGGGAAAAAAGGAGGTCGATCGCTTTGGGGGGCGAAAACGCAGTTTTGCCCCGAACTTTTTCGCTTGGGGAATGCCTTTTTCCCCTCCCCCTTGGATCCACCACTGGCCAATTTAACACCCAAAAGGCGGCCAGTGTCAATGAAGAACGCGTTTAAAAAAGGATTTGTAAATGCTTATTTTCATGAAAGCTTCCTCTCAGTGAGGACATGTTCACGTTTACCATCAAGCATATTTCGGGCCAGCTAACGACTGGTACCGTGGTAGAAAATGCTGAAAGCACCCACTGAACTTAACTGAAGCACGATGAGCAAATAATATAGTTATATTCGGTCATGGTAAAAACTGAGGTGTCGTATCCACCACCTCCACTTATCACAGTTGTCCTGGCTAACGGCTCAATACTGAAATACCCGATTGACGCTAACCTGAGCCTCATAGGCCGCAGAACCTCTGCGGGCCTGGGCCACTGAGTTTTCGTTGACTTCGATGAGTTTATATCGAGTCCCCTCAGCTGATCTGGGACCGCTTTAGTTAACCAGGCTCTCACACTGAGCTTGAAACCTATATGTCGCCGCTGAAGCCAGCTTTTTGGGCCCTTTTATTGATATAGGGGCCCCCTCAACCGGTCCTGGGCCCTCTGAGCTAAAAGCTGGAGCTCTGAGCTCTGAGCCCCAAGCTGGATTAGTGTCCCTTAAGCTGGTCAGGGTCCCCTGGGTTGGTATTGTTTTCATTTAACTGATATAGATCCCTTCAGCTTGTTTGGGGCCCGTTGTGCGTATCTGGGCACTAGTTCGTCGAGGCACCCAGCTAGTCTGGCCCTATTAGTTTAATGGGCCTTCTGAGCTTCTGCAGGTTCCCCTCAGAGTGTCTGGGCCCCATGAGTTGAAAATTGGACCCCTGGGTTAGTTTTGGGTTCCTGAGCTTATTTAGAAACCGTTAAAATAGGTAGGCACCCCACGCTGGTCTTGAGAATCCTATGTTGGCGCTGAGGTCAAATGAGCTCGTCGGGGGCCCTTATCTGGGGCCCCCTTAACTGGCACGGACCCCTCAGCTGATTTTGGAGACCCAAAATCCCGCCTACCGGATTCCACCCACGCCAGATTTCCTGACTCCCTGAGGGCCCCTGGGGGCCATTGGGGATTTTTCCCGCGATCAGCGCTAGGGCCCCTCCCCGAGACAAAGCTTACAACATGTCTCTGTGTATATACTCTAGCATCTGCCAGAGTTGAGCTAGAATCATTTTTAGGCACACTTCGCTTCCTCTCGTTACGGCGAATCATCAAATAATGCATAATATGACTATACTAGGTCAAAACATAAAAATGACCTGACCTAAGGCTAGGTCAAGGTCGTCATCTAGCCTAGCATAGTCAGTATGCATATGAATCAACTCACAATAGCAATAAAAAATGGTATGAAAATACGGGTTTTATCAATATTTCCTGCAAAGCAATTAACCTAAGTCTTAAAACCTGCTTAGGAAGCCCCAGATGAACTCTCAGAGGTAACATGTCTAAACTTGCAACATGAACCGATAAAGAGGCCTAGCATACCATGATTTGGGGAATCCGAAGGTATTCCAAACGGCATCTGCAGACATAGAGCAATTTTTCGGCAAATTTCCGTTTTACCCCATGCATTTTCAATGGAGAGGTCATGATTCGTACCTGTCCCTAGGCCATCGATGGGAAAAATCCCGCAATAAATGTATTAGTACTTTTTGGGCCCATTATATGGTACAAGTTTGAATTCGATAGATTCACCCTTTTCTTACTTACGCCAACTTAAACATTTTTTGGGGTGAGGTCACTTGACCTGCACTGGTGACCTGACCTGAGATGACGCAACCTTAAATTTTGAGGGAAAGTTGCGGAATTGATCAATGATAAGGTGTGACAAGTACTGTGTCGCTTCGCGCCGACGTTTTTTCGTGCCACTGGGAGACCTCGAGGGGGTGTTCAAGCACCCCCCCCAACGGGCCGGAACGGGGCTCGAATACTCTAGAACAGGGCTGAGGCCAAAAGGGAAGGCTCTAAACAATGTCTGCAATTTTTGGGGTCAAGGTCCTTCAAGGTCATTGACCTATTACAGCACAACCCAACATATTATGCCTAATTTACGCTATAACTAGCGCTGTGCCCAAGCTTACCAATGACCTTTGATCAAGCCTTGATCATCAAGGCCAGCGACCTTTAAAATTGACCTGTAACCTTGATCTAAACACTGAATAACCTTTACTCTGATATAATAGCATACGTCATAATAAGAATCGTAACATTATGCAACGCCATTTAGGGGCTGTCCAGGAGTACCTGTGCTCATCAGGGACACCTATGCTCTCTGGGGGGGCCTTTGCTTCGATGAGGCGCCTGTGCCACCCAGGGGCGCCCTCGCTCCCCAATGGACGCAACCTAGCTATCCAGGGGCATCTTTGCTGTTCCGGGGGTGCCTTTGATACCCAGTGCCCAAGGGGAGCTTTTTCTTATCCAGGTTCACCATGGTATTGAGGGGCTTATTTTTATTCAAGGTAACCTATACTACCCAGTGGCGCCTACCCTATGCAAGGGGCGCTTAGGCTATCCAGGGGGCGGCAATTTGCTATGCATAGGGCACCCTTATGCTCTCCATGGGCACCTCATTCAGAGGGTGCCTCTGATATTCAGGGGCGCTTTTCCTATCAGCAGGGTACCTGTGCCATCTTGGGGCTATTCTTATCAAGGGACGCTGCTGTTATTCAGGAATACCTACACCACTGTCGAGGGTCGCCTTTGCTACCCAGAGGCGCCTTTACTTCTTAGGAAATTTGGCGCCCGTGCTTTAAGGAGTGCTTCGGCATCGATTGATTGCTCTATTATTGGGCTTAGGTGCACGTGAACCTTGAGCTCATGTAGCGCCCATATTGTTGCCAAGAAATGCTTATGCTATCAAAGGGCGCCTTTACTATCCAGGGCCGCTGTTTTATTCAAGGCAGTCTGTTCTATCCACGGGCATCTGATATTTCGGGGGCGGTGCCTAGGTTATTCAGGAGGCGGTTTTTTTCTCCACAGGGGCGCACTATTGCTTTCCAGGGGCGCCGTTACTGCCCAGGGGTGTCTTTCTATCCAAGGGCGCATATGCTGTCTAGGTGTATTTTTCAATCACAGACATGATTGAAATACATGCCCCTACGTTATCCTGGGGTGCTTTTTGTCTCCGGTGAGGCGCTATTTTTCTCTTCCGGGCACCAGTTTATCCAAGGGCACCTATGCTGTCCAGAGAACCTTTGTTATCTAGGGCTGCCTTCGCTGTTAAGGGGCACCTTTGCTACCCAAAGGGAACATTTTACTTTCCTGGAGTGCTTATTTCCATCTAAGGGGAACATATGCTATCTTGGAGCGCCTTTGCAAACATGGGGCGCATTTTTCTATCCAGGTGCGCCTTTGCACTTGAGGGGGCGCCTCTGCAATCCAGTAGGAGCCCAAAATAGATGGAGAATAAGAATTCTGAAATAAGGCGCTCGAACACTGAAATAAAGTGCCTAGTTATCAGAAAGAGGCGCTCATCTGCTGAGCGGGGAGGACTGCTGGTTGGTGAGGGCAGCGTTCTCGGAAACGGGGCGCACATACTGAAAAAGGCACCCGGTTGCAGCAATGGAGCACTAAGCCTTCAGTTATAGGTTAATGAAATGTGGTTAAAGGCAGTCAATGCTCAAATTGAGCGCTCGAGCCCTGTAACAGAGCGCGCGACTGTCAGACAGGTGTGCCAAACCATAGACAGTAGGGCAGCTGAAGATGGAAAGGGACACCTATGATATCCTGGGGGCGCCTGTACTCTCAGGTGAGGCGCTTGTTTTCTTTCTCAGGCGCCTAGTTTATCCATGGCCGCCTATGCTGTCCAGATCATCTATTTCAAGAAGGGTTAACTTTGCTGTCCAGGGGCGCCTTTGCTATCCAAGGGCGCATATGATATCTGTAGGGCGCTTTATGCAGAGGGCGCCTAGGCTGTCCATGGCGCCGTCCTAACCAAAGGCCGCCTTTCACTTCCCTGAAGTGCCTATTTCTATGTAAGGAGTGCATATATTATCTAGGAGTGCCCTTGATATACAAAGACGCCTTTTTGTCCAGCGGCGCCTTTGCTCTTGAGGGGCGCTGCTCCAATCCAGGGTAGCTGAAGATGGATAAGGGACATCTATGTTATACAGGGGGAGCCTGTACTTTCCAATGGGGCGCTCATTTTCCTTCTCAGGCACCTAGTTTATCTAGGGAGCGCATAGGCTATCCAAAGGCGCCTTTGCTTTCGAAGGGGTGCCTTCCTAGGGGCACCTTTGCTATCCAGGGGCGCCTTTGCTGTCCAAAGCACTTGTGTTATCCAGGGTTGTCTTTGCTGTCCAGTGGCGCCTTTGCTATCTAAAAGTGCATATGATATCCGTCGGCGCTTTATCCAGTGGGCGCCTGGACTATCAAAGGGCACTTTTTCTATCCAAGGGTTGCATTTATTTTCCTGAAGTGCCTATTTCTATCTAAGGGGCTCCTATTCTGTCCAGGGCAGCTATGTTTCCCAGATTTGCCTTTGCTGTCCAGGGACGCCTTTGCTATCCAAGGGCACCTTTCTTAACCAAGGGGCGCATTTTGCTTTCCTGGAGCGCCTATTCCTATCTAAGGGGTGCATATGTTATCTAGGAGCGCCTTTGATACCAGGAGGCGGCTTTTTTCCAGGGGCGCCTTTGCTCTTGGTGGGCGCTGCTCCAATGCAGGGCAGCTGAAGGTGGATAAGGGACATCTATGTTATACAGAGGGCGCCTGTACTTCCCAGTGGGGCGCTCGTTTTCCTTCTCGGGCTCCTAGTTTATCCAGGGGGCGTCTAGGCTATCCAAAGGCGGCTTTTCTATCGAAGGGGTGCCTTCCTAGGGGCGCCTTTGCTACCCAGAGGCGCCTTTGCTGTCCACGGCACTTGTGTTATCCAGGGTTGTATTTGCTGTCCAGAGGCGCCTTTGCTATCCAAGGGTGCATATGATATCCGTAGGCGCTTTTTCCAGTGGGCGCCTAGGCTATCAAAGGGCGCCTTTTCTACCCAAGGTGAGCATTTTATTTTCTAAAGCGCCTATTTCTATCTAAGGGGCGCTTATGCTGTCCAGGGCACTTATGTTACCAAGATTTGCCTTTGCAGCCCAGGGGCGCCTTTCCTAGCCAAGGGCGCATATGATATCCGTAGGGCGCTTCATCCAGGGGGCGCCTAGGCTATCTAAAGGCGGCTTTTCTATCGAAGGGGTGCCTTCCTAGGGGCGCCTTTGCTACCCAGGGGCGCCTTTGCTGTCCACAGCACTTAGGGTTGTCTTTGCTGTCCAGGGGCGCCTTTGCTATCCAAGGGTGCATATGACATCCGTAGGGCACTTTTTCCAGTGGGCGCCTAGGCTATCAAAGGGCGACTTTTTCTACCCAAGTTGAGCATTTTATTTTCTAAAGCGCCTATTTCTATCTAAGGGGCGCTTATGCTGTCCAGGGCACTTATGTTACCACGATTTGCCTTTGCAGCCCAGGGGCGCCTTTCCTAGCCAAGGGCGCATATGATATCCGTAGGGCGCTTCATCCAGGGGGCGCCTAGGCTATCTAAAGGCGGCTTTTCTATCGAAGGGGTGCCTTCCTAGGGGCGCCTTTGCTACCCAGGGGCGCCTTTGCTGTCCACAGCACTTAGGGTTGTCTTTGCTGTCCAGGGGCGCCTTTGCTATCCAAGGGTGCATATGACATCCGTAGGGCACTTTTTCCAGTGGGCGCCTAGGCTATCAAAGGGCGCCTTTTTCTACCCAAGTTGAGCATTTTATTTTCTAAAGCGCCTATTTCTATCTAAGGGGCGCTTATGCTGTCCAGGGCACCTATGTTACCAAGATTTGCCTTTGCAGCCCAGGTGCGCCTTTCCTAGCCAAGGGTGCATATGATATCCGTAGGGCGCTTCATCCAGGGGGCGCCTAGACTATACAAAGGCGGTTTTTCTATCGAAAGGCTGCCGTCCTAGGGGCGCCTTTGCTGTCCACAGCACTTGTGTTATCCAGGGTTGTCTTTGCTGTCCAGGGGCGCCTTTACTATCCAAGGGTGCATATGACATCCTTAGGGCGCTTTTTCCAGTGGGCGCCTAGGCTATCAAAGGGCGCCTTTTTCTCCCCAAGGTGAGCATTTTATTTTCCTAAAGCGCCTACTTCTATCTAAGGGGCGCTTATGCTGTCCGGGGTACCTATGTTACCAAGATTTGCCTTTGCTGCCCAGGGGCGCCTTTCCTAGCCAAGGGCGCATATGATATCCGTAGTTCGCTTCATCCAGGGGGCGCCTAGGCTATCCAAAGGCGGGTTTCTATCGAAGGGGTTCCTTCCTAGGGGCGCCTTTGCTACCCAGGGGCGCCTTTGCTGTCCAGGGGCGCCTTTGCTATCCAAGGGTGCATATGACATCCTTAGGGCGCTTTTTCCAGTGGGCGCCTAGGCTATCAAAGGGCGCCTTTTTCTACCCAAGGTGAACATTTCATTTTCCTAAAGCGCCTACTTCTATCTAAAGGGCGCTTATGCTGTCCAGTTCACCTGTGTTACCAAGATTTGCCTTTGCTGCCCAGGGGCGCCTTTCCTAGCCAAGGGCGCATATGGTATCCGTAGGGCGCTTCATCCAGGGGCTGCCTAGGCTACCCAGGGGCGCTTCATCCAGGGGGCGCCTAGGCTACTCAGGGGTGCATTAGTTCCCCATGGCGCAATCTTGCTATCTAGTGGCGCCTTTTCTTTGCCGGGGCGTTTTTGTTAGCTTTCTAAATTTCATCTTCAACATTTTACTGGGGCGCAAAAGACCAGTAAAGGCGTCTAGTGTTTGGGCAGGGGCGCTTTGCCATGGTTTTAAGGAGTATGTGTTCATTCAAGTGGAATAAGTGGTATCTACCACCTTGGCGTACGAAATGGGTACAGGCGCGTCGCTCATATCGGGCGCCTTCGGCGCCCGATATGAGCTGAGCTTTGCTGGGGCGCTTCGGAGCTAAGGGGGGGCCCGGGCCCCTGGGCCCCCCTTGGATCCGTCACTGGCTGCAAGTAGTCAACTGCGCTTTTGTCCGAGGGAGGAATCTTTTCCTCTAAAGTTGTTCCAACGGAGCTGAAGAAATCATTAAAACCATTTGCAATCTCCTCGTTATCTGTCAGTGTTCCTTGGCTAGTTTTGAATGTTACCGGATAGTCATTATTTTTGTGTTTCTTATTAATTAGTCCATTTAGTAATTTCCATGTTTCTTTTCCATTTCCTTCATTTGCATCAAAAGAGTCTCTATAATATTTTCTCTTTGCTTCTCTTGTAATTCCTGTCAGAACGTTACGGTATCTTTTATATGATTCTTCTAGCTGTTCTAGTTCTGGGTCATTCTGATTTTTAAGCTTTTTTGAAATATACTTTTTGAACATTTTGTTTTTGTAGTTTATGCATGCCAAAATTCTAGGCGATATCCAGGGCTTTATCACAGTTCTTCTCCTACTTGGTGTAAAGGTTTTCGAAAAATAGTTTATTCCGTTCTGAAATGTATTGATGAGCATTCGACATGCGATATTAGGATCTGTGATTGCATTAAAGTTGTTTAGATTACTAGATATGTATGTTCTCAGTTGGTTAACCTTAGTGTTGTCGAAAACCGTGATACGATTTAGGCATTTGTTTTGTGTGTTTTGAGTGTCTTCCTGAAGAGTCATGAATATAGGTAAATGATCAGAAATGTCGTCTAATATTATACCAGATTGATTAACTAAGTTAATATCACTTGTAAAAAAGTTGTCTAAGAGGGAGGGGTCACTCGTGCCAATTCTTGTCGGTTTTGAAATTGTGGGTAGAAAATTGTAGGCAGACATTATATTAAAGAACTTGTAAAGACTCCCTATCATTTGGCAGTTTCCAAAAGTTAAAGTTAAAGTCCCCTGCCAAAATCTGCAGCTTATTACTTTCCAGTTTATCGAGGAGCTTTTCAACACCTTCCAGGAACACATCGTTATTATAATTTGGGGGTTTATAGACCTCCCCGAAAATAATATTTTGCTGCATGTGTCCAATTTTTAATGTTACTTCTGCAAATGTTGATTCTGCCAAAATTCCTTCTAGATCATTTCTGTGTTTGCATTCATATTGCCTATTCACGTATATTGCGGTACCACCTCCACCCTGTGTTGAATTTCTACTAGAGGCAAACATGGTATAATTGTCTAACTCGAAATATTTTTCAATTTCCTTTCTAAGCCATGTTTCAGATATGGAAATAATAGACCAATCTATAGCTGATTTTTGCAAAAGTTGTTTAATTTCGTCAAACTTGTTCTTGACGGACCTAGCATTCAAATGTAGAACTGAAAACCCTGTATGACCTAAAACTGGAATGGGTAGTTCATGATACGTACATCGAGATGATACTCTAATAAAGGCTGAATCTGGATTTACATCATTCTCAAGAAAAGCGAATTCATACGGGTTTCGAGCTTCACATGTCATTTAAGGTGCCGTGATTGTTCAAATTATTCTTCTGGAAATGCAAATTGATCATGCTGTCATATTGCGATAGGATATTTACAGTTTTCATAACAACATCATGGTGGTATCGTAAAAAATCGTAAGGATCAAATTCAAAGCTCACCAGCTTACCATCATCTCCAAATCTTGATCCAGGAAATGCAGACTTTGATGTGTGGAATCCATGTCTACCATTTAGCTTTTCTTCTTTGGGATTTTCTTTTTTTGTCGCTTTGTGGTGATGGTGTTTTCCCAGGTGAGTTTTTATTTTTTGGGGTACCGAAAGTATCGCAATGTTCATCAGACCTACCCTTTTCCCGTTCCTCTTCCGCCCCAAACAGTACTTCTGTCTGTGCCTTCACTCCATCTGTTTCCGAATCTACCTTAGTACCACATGCATGTCCAGCCTCGCCTTGTAACACCTCATCTGCCCCACCTTCCCCAGAGCTCCCGTGTTTGTTCCCCTGTGTTTCTCCTGTTTGTGTACTTTTTTCCCCATCGGCTTTACATTGGCTAGCAGTCTCCCGCTCTCCATTCGCCATGTTTGCGTTCCTAGGTCCATGCACTTCCTCCTTCGCTCCCTCCCCTGCTTCTGCTGGTACTGTTGCATGTGACCTCTTAGCTTTGTTATAATTTTGCCCCTCCCCATTCCTGGTGTCATTTTCCGATGTGGCCACGGTGTTGGATGGGGGACTGCTGGGTTCACGTGAGGCATACACAGTCCCAACTTTTACTGCTTCGCTGTAGGCCCTCGGTTGTGCAGCGATTTTGTCCCGAATGTCATCAGCATTCCAGTCAGGCTTCAGTAGCATGGGAGGGAGGTCTTTCCCGCTCTTTATGTATACTTGTCCCTGTTGGGTCCAGTATGAGGTGATGATTTTTTCCTTTTTTAGAGCTACACACTTTTCCACTAACTTGGCCTTTGAAATTGTCAGAGATTCGTGAATGTATAGTCCTCTCTTGGTTTTGTCTTTCGGAACTGTTTTGCTGTAGATAGTGTTTCTAATTTCTTTGTTGTTGAATCTGATGATGATAGACTTTCCAAATTTCAACCAATGAGCCGTGTTTATGTGCCAATTTTCCAATTTTACTCCTGTGTGAAAGTATATCAGTCGTGCCACCTCACTTCTCAAACTAGCCCCGGGACGCAGGGCAAGAGCTCCCCCTTAGGATGAGGCAATCCTGGCGGCTGTAGGCCTCAGCATCCTCTGCCATTTGCATGGCCACTTCAACCTTGGCTTCCAGTTGCATTATATGAGCCCTCTGTTCCTCCACCAGTCTTTTTAGCACAATCAAATCACCCTTGTCTGACATTGCTCCCGAAACTTAGATAAGCAGTTAATTAACCAAATAAAGGATCCTCGCCGGTACTAGACCACTCAAAATTCCTTAAACTGCGAGACTACCTTGATAACCAATTCAATGTGTGCCAAAACTGAACCGGAAAGAAACAACAGAATATGTTTCAGGATATTTGAGAATGTAGGAATATGTCGAAATGAACTCAATAGTGTCGATACAAGCAAGAAATTAGAAATAGATATTCGGAAAGGAACAAAATAGGAAGGAGCCCGATCGATGGACCCCGGTGGGGCGAGGGTTAAGGGGCGGGGGCACTATGGGCTTTTCAGCCCATTTATTTCTAGTCAACGTCATAGGGTTAGTGTTAAGACTTCTGATTTAAGTGAGGCACCATGCCTCCCCCGCCCAGTTCCACCGCCAGTGGATTCACCACCAATCTTAATATCTCTTGAGAAAAATAAGAGGCACAGATATTTGAGGGATAATATTGTTCTCATTAACTTCAAATGTCAAGACTGTGGTGCCGATCAATTAAAAATTGCACGGGAATCAATTTTCCACCAAAACATTAAGAGAGAAAAAATCAGGGCTTGAGTTCCTCTAAACCTGACGGCCTCACTGCTAAGAAGTACCAGTTATAAAAATCCCCTATCAAATATGTACCCTATTTTGGAAGTTAAGGACATGTAAACCATCCCCAGAACCATTGAAAAATGAAAATTTTGCCATAAACCAACCAATTCCCATGGCATGACCTAAACACTGTCCTGCAATTTCATCAATGTTTCCGACGCTGATAAACCTAGGCGCCCTGCACGTTAACCAGCGACAGGTCAGGGAGCAAGTTCTGGGCTTTCGATCAATGTAATCAAATGAGAAAAAGTATACATCGGCATACATCATCTGAAGTTTATCTTACTCTTGACTGGTCTTAGGTGGCGACTACAAATATTCGAAGACTGGGGACTGCCCCCAAAACCTAGATCTCTACGTAGCCACACATCAGTTGACGACAAACGTTTCACAACTTGGTAGTTGGTAGTGGTCTCTTCCCGGCTGGTTCAAACAGGAATCCTGACAATGACCCTGACAATATCTGGCGCGGTGACTCGTCCTCATTAAGGCAGGAGAGCATAATAAGGCTCTAAGTCCAGAGACTATCGTCTCTCATAAGTGAATTGAACAGATTGTGATTCGAGCCAGGGGCGGATCCAGGATTTCCTCAAAGAGGGAGCGAAATCAAGACTCGGGGCCCGTCGCTTGGGGAGGGGGCCCGCGAGTCGGGGTCCCGCGGAAAAAATGCGATGGAACTCAGCTTAAAAAATTGTGCCCCATGCCCAGCCCGGGGTCATTTTACAGGTTACCACCACACCTACTCGCTCGTACGCACTGTATAGTCAATATATACATACACAGACAGGGCTTTTCATTCATAGCACCCTTGCGGGGGCCCGGCAGCTGCGCCGGGAGGCGTTTCTTTCCAGAGCTTTCCAGTCCAAGGTCGGTCCAAGTTGGGGGCAATCACCCCATTGCCCACACCTTGGATCCACCCCTGATTCGACCAATCGTAACCATTTCGCGACAAAACCCTATCCCAAATCGGCGGAATTTTAATACAATATCCCAGCCACTATCCCCAACGCAACTGGAAAGCCATGCTCCACTCCAATAACGAGAGGGGTGGCTCACATTAATCACCCTCCCTTATCGAAAATAAATTGGAGCATCTTCCGGGACGGGTGTGTGGATGGGACACCAGTCGACCCCGGCCCAGTACTGGTCACCTCTGAACCCACTGTAAAACCCCACCCGTGCTGTCCTCAGTCACCAATCATCTCCAGCTGTCAAGCCAGCAGCATCTTTTCCACTCCACACCGCCTTCCAGCCACACCATGCAGTTGTTGGTGCTCGCCGTTGCCGTGGCCTCCTGCGCCGCCGCTCCGTCGCGGTCCTACGCCGCCCCGGCCCCTGTCGCAGCCGTCAGGTCCACCTCCGGCCT
Source organism: Lepas anatifera (assembly GCA_034440635.1). Classification (NCBI taxonomy): domain Eukaryota; kingdom Metazoa; phylum Arthropoda; class Thecostraca; family Lepadidae; genus Lepas; species Lepas anatifera. The sequence goes on along the minus strand of JAOTON010001928.1, from coordinate 144,433 downwards.
GGCTCGTGTTACCGAGTCCTCCCACCAGAGCTCCGCCGACGACGGCAGCTACAGCTTCCGCTTCCTCTCTGACGACGACATCTCGCGGCAGGAGCAGGGCTCCGATGGCGCCGTCGCCGGCTCCTACAGCTTCATCTCACCCGAGGGCCTGGACGTCGTCGTCAGGTACGTCGCCGACGAGCACGGCTTCCGCGCCGAGAGCGACGCTCTGCCGACGCCGGTGCCGACCGAGTACCCCACGCCGTCGGTGCCGCCCACCGACGCGTCGGCGGCCGCACGTGCCGAGGTCCAGTACCAGTACTCGGCCCCCAGACAGCTGGTTCGCGCTGAGGTCGAAGATGATGACGACGACGATGATGTCGAGGTGGAGGACCAGGTGCAGGCTGCTAGCCGGCCCTTGCGTTACCAGCGCGTTCTGGTGGGTTACCGGCCCCGGCAGTAGGGCTTCCATTATGCAGTGACGGACAGCCTTGTCCAACGTCTCCAGAGAAGCTTCGACAGATAAACTTCCGGCGATCATCGGCTTTGAATCTTGTACAGTCCCTGTGTGTGTGCGTATGTGTACCTGTACCTCTTTTTAGTTATTTATGTCAATAGAAAAGCAGAATTTACTTGGTTGAATTAGCATTGAGGCATAAATCCTCGGTGCTTAATACGCATGGACAGAGCGGAATTACCACTGTATACAAGGATTCATCTACCAATTTCAGCCGATAGTTTTGCCACACAAGTCTCCGGCATCTCACAGAGCAACGGAGATCTTCGTGAACACCAGCCTAGCATTAAACCACTGCACTGACTTCTTCACGCCCAGACACTACCTGTTTTGGAGCAGAAATAACACACCGAATTTGCCAAAACTGTTGCACAAACATTCATATAGATGGGGAAAAGAGAGGGAGACAGGCAGTGGCGGACCCAGGACTTCATTTGGAGGGAGGGGCCCAGGGGGCTCGAACCTCCCTCACCATTGCCTCGGATCATCAACATCATCATTGGGGTTTTAGGGGCACCGACAGCTTATTTTTTATTTTTTTCAGTTGGAAGAATGTATTTCACAAAACACGGCTGTAAACTTTGCGAAACAATTGAACAATTTTCATTCACACCTTGCCACTGGTGTCACAGTAATAACGCCACGTCGCTTCAACCTACCATCGCCTCGGTACCAAACCCACCCTACCTCACCCCCTCCGATCCCTACCCTCCCACAATGTGCAATCACGTTGATTCCATACACTTCACAGATCACTTCACATCACAACCTCCTTCACCACATGCAGCTCGCCGAAGTGGGTCCAGATTATACGAACTAAATACAAAGCTCAAAATTTTCATTGATAAATGGTAGCCATCTCTCGTTAAACCTGTCAATTCTTCTGTCCTTCTTTGCAATGCACCGTTCCATTTGAAATGTTTTTTCCAGAAATTTTGAGAAAACCTCCATCTTTATTTCTTCATCCTTAAACCTCTGATTCACAATGAACTGTTTTGCAGCCAAAACTATTAAATTGACAACATTCAATGTTCCTAACGATGCAAAGAGAATGTTTGTAACGTTGCCTAAGAACTGTTTTGTTGTGGCAAGCTTTGAGTTAATTTTTCTAACTAGATCATCCCAAAATCCTCTAACCTCTCCACACTCTACGAAGAAATGCTCAATTGTCTCTATGCTACCGCACCTATCACAGAATGGATCATCTATCACTTTTCTTATACACAAGAATCTTCGAGTTGGAAAAACCTATGAACTATCCTATATTGTAAATTTTGAAGCTTTGTTGATTTCGTGATGTTAAATGGAAGTAAGTATACTTTACACCAGTCTTCTCCGTATTCAACTCCTTCATTTATCCATTTTATTTGCGCTCTGGGGGTTATCTCCTTTAGAAATTTGTTTGAAAAATGTTTAACTTTAATCCGCTGAACCGGGACAACTTTTCCTTTCACTTCTATGCCACGGCCAAGCACCTTCTCCTCAACGGTTAGTGTTTCACTGCCAACGGCAAGCTGTCTCCATATCGCAGGAATGGCCCGGCACCAGCCCATATAAACAAGACAATCCAGTCGTGTCAAGTTATTGCTTTCCTTAAACGAATTATAATCTAAGATTCGTCCCTGATGATTAAGGAATGCATCAAGGAACAATATACTGTTTTCGTACAATGCAGCATTGAAAATAATTTTCCCTTCCACCCGAATAGCTTCATTATTCTACATTATATTTGTTCCACATTTATTATTTGTTTACGCACTTCCTTTCCACAAGTAGGTTCTTTGATGGGGACCGCTTCTCTGAACCAACATAACATCTCTTCATAAAACGCAGCTACTCTTCTGTCATTAACCCACGCAAAATTGTAATTCATATGCAATATGTGCTCTAACTTAACACGAATCCTTTTCTGAAAAATTTTAGCGAACCCTATATCCATATTCCACAAGATTCTGCCCATCCAAGAGCAACGCAGCCCTTTATAAAGATTTATCACATTTGGACAGTTTAAGCCCCCATTCTTGACTTCTTGACACAGCACCTCTCTGGCAACTTTTGGCGGACGCCCCCTCCAAATGAAACGCATAATTTTACTTTGGATTGTGTCCAGATGTCTCTTTTGAAAAATTACTGCGGAGGTCATGTGGATTAGCTGAGAAATAACGAGAGCTTTTGCTATTGTTATTTTCCCTTAAGCGTGAGATTTCGCTGGGACCACTGGTTTTAAACATTTTGAATCTTAGTCATAGCTGGCTGAATATTAATGTCGCTACACTCATGCAAGGCACTAAATGTAACGCCTAAAATCTTTACTCGCTCATTAGGTTCTTGTCCACAAATACGTTCCGCTAAGCGTTTCTCCTAACCACATAAATTTGCATTTATTCAGGTTTAATTGCAGGCCAGAGTACGTTCCGAATTCCTTCACTAGCTCCAAAGCATTCTTGGCTGAGTCAATGTCTTTTACGAACAAAGTTGTATCATCTATATATTGTGAGATTCTTATCTCCTCATTAGAAATTATTATACCGTTCAACCTAGGCGTTGCACGAATCTTAACAGCCAAAATTTCGACAACTAAGCAAAATATGAGACTGGAAACAGGGCAGCCCTGTCGCAGACCACGCGATGGTTTAAACCATGAGGATGTAAATCCATTGTTTATGATAGCCAGTTCCATATCCCTATGCAGAATCTGAATCCATTCAATAAAATTACTTCCAAATCCAAATTTTATCAGAGTATCTTCAATGAACTTATGCTCGACAGAATTGAGCGCATTCTGAAAATCCAATGCCATAAGTATTCCACCTAATTTATCGGCGTCACAATATTCTATGATGTCAGAAGTTGTTCTTAAATTTGCTCAAATATTCCGCCCTCGTATTGAACATGTTTGATCAGGAGCAACTAAATCCCTCACTTCTAACATTAACCTATTTGCAATAACCTTTGCGATTATTTTATATATAATATCTAAGAGACAGATCGCTCGTTTGTTCTTCAAAACTTTTTGATCGCCCTGTTTAGGAATCATCGTTATAATACCCCTCCTTTGAGTAACGAAAAGTAGTCCATTTTCTTTGTCGTCTCTAATATAATTTACAATGATCTGTTTTAAGTCTTCCCAAAAGAACCGAAAAAATTCCTTGGTGAAGCCTGAAACCGACGGTGCCTTATTGTTTTTCATACCATCAAGAGCTAACCTGCATTCGATGCTGGTGATGGGAGCGTCACATATTTCTCTGTTCTCGGCGCTTGCCTTAGGACAATCCAGTTCTCCCAAAAACATATCACAGGCTGATTCACTACCTCTATCATAGCTGTCCTGTGTTGTGTAGCACCGGCAGCTTAGGTCATACGAGTATGGCACCTATACCACTTAAAGACTGTAAGGGGTTCAGCCGGTAAACTATACAAATGTTTAGTCATTTCTTCCAAGGTATCAAACGTGTAACACCTGCACACGCACCTACAGGCTAAATAAAGAAAAGCGAGAAAAACTCAGCTTTCTGACGCGAATTAAGCGACTAGATCAGTCAGGTCACCTCATCAGCCTGGGATCGGCCTCCGCCTACGTATTAGCCGTTTTCACACGAGGAATAAAGGGAATTTAGTTCCTACTGTTTACCATCCTAAAGGTAAACAGTAGGTACTAGGTAGTTGCATTTCTGGAGCACCAGTTTTGTATTCATGAAAAGATTTAAGCTCTTAAGTATGATAATAAATATTTTTTTACATATTTAGAAGGGCATATCGCACAAAGATACATTTCTGCTCTGTAGAGCAACATACGCATTTGTGCTAGTAGAAATTCATTGGTATTGGGATTTGTTCATACCCTTGGGATTTTTCCCAGGATCCCGGGTTACTGGTATCGAAGACGGGATTATCAGGATCTATTTTTTTCAACGTCATTGGAATTTCTCAGTTCGAAGACAAACCCAGGGGCAATGGTGATGGGGCGAGGACTCCTTTGGACTGAGCCAAAACACTGCAAATGAACCGACATTGTCCCCACGCGAGGTCTGATGGGTGTTCTGGAAGTTGAATGGGGAACCCAAGTGCCGCCCAAATGTTGGTCGCAGGGCGATGGCGAATTCAGGACTTTATTGGGGACCTTTCTCGCTTTTCTCGCTCCTGCCTCGTAGCAGCCCCCGGCTCTGTAGTTATTATAACGAATCTGATATTTTCCAGGGGGACTAGATCCCTCCATCCACCTGCGTAGCGTTTGCCACAGGCGGATCTAGAATTGCCGATCGTCGGGGGGGGTGGGCAGCTTGCGAGGGCGGAGCTATCTGGACTTCCGATCTTCTTTTTCAGGGCCACTTTTGACCGGGAACGCTATTACGTGGGCGCAAAATTCTATCGGCAGGTGCTGATTTTTGCATCCTGAGGGGGTGGGAAGCGACGTTTCAGGGGGGGGCGCATCGACGTTCGAGGGGTGCCGTGACTATTCCAGGGGGCACCAAGGGTCGCTCGAGAGGGAGGGACACCTTCCCCTTTGCCCCCTGGATCTGCGTATGTCTAGCCCCCCCTTGAACACAGACAGATCCAGGACTGGCCATCGGGGGAAGGCGCCTTCCCTGGGGGCGCCATCCAGACCAGGGGATGCCACTTCTGGCCGACTAAATCTATAAAATGGTTGCCAAAGTTATCTGTGGGCGCTGATTTTCGTATCCTGAGGAGGGGAGTAGGAAGAGACATTTCAGGAGGGGGGACACCGACGTTTCAGGGGGCGCCGTGATCATTTCGTAGAGGCACCGTGACCATCTCAAGGCGCAACTTCCCCCTGGATCCGCGTATGCCTAGCATCCCTTGTACATAAACAGGTTCATGATTATCAATCAGGGGGGGCATCGGGACTAGGGTGTGACACTTTTGGCCGGGAAAAACTTTCAGGTGGGCGCAAAACCTTTCGGCGGCGGGGGCCGATTTATGCATCCTGAAGAGGGGAGTAGGAAGTAAAATTTCAGGGAAGGCGGACACCGGCCTTTCAGGGGGCGCCGTGACCATTTCAGGGGGCATCAAGTGTCGTTCGGGAGGGATGAGCACATGCCTTCTTTGCCCCTGGATCTGTGTATGCCCGGCTTCCCTTGAACATAGGCAGATCCAGGATTGGCATTCGGAGGGAGGGGCACCCTCCTGTAAGGGGGTGCCTTCCCTTCCCCACGTGGGGTGTCATCTAGACCAGGCGCGCCTTTTCTGGTCGACAACTCACCAGGTGGGCTCCAAATATTATCATTGGGCGCCGATTTTCGCATCCTGGGGGAAGTGGCATATCAGGAGGCGCCATCAGCCTTTTAGGGCTGCAGTGACCGTTTCAGGGAGCGCCGATGGGCGATGGAGGCATCTGCCTCCTTCGATTCACGTATGTCCCTGTGTCCGCCATTAACTTGGGGGTCCTCAGGTGGAGATCCAAGGGGGGTGGGCGAGGGTGTGGCCGCTTCCCTTTGGGATAGGATTAAGCACTGCAAGGCGGCTCTCTTTGATATCAGATGGGCGTTGATGGGAAGCTCAAACGCCACCCAGATATTGGCCAAGGCAGTGGCGGATACAAAGGTGGAGGGCGCTCGAACCCAAATATGTGCTTATAATAAATGCATAGTTAGATTCCGTTTTGAGCAAACTGCGGAGGAGGTTTGAGCCAGCAGCCCCCCAATGTATTCCTGGATCCGCCACTGGTTAAGTGGCCCACAAGTTGGGCTGGGGTCCCACGAGTTAGTTTAGGTCCGCAGAAGAGTTGGTCTGGATATCCCGAAAGTTGGTCTCGGGGGTTCTCAAGAGCTAGTCTGAGTGGTTTTAAATCGTTTATCCCGGGGGCTGTAAAGAGTTTATCTCGGGGCGGTCCAAAATTGTTTGTTACGAGGGCCCAAAGTATCAGTTTTGGAGTGACCTTACGATTAGTCTCAGGACCCTACCCGGAATGACTTAGTCAAGGGGGCACAATACACTGTCCTGGGGGCGATTTATTTTTACTGGTGATGAAATTATTCGTCTGCCGCCCCGCGCCCAGCCCCACTGGAGGCATGGAATTTGTATTGGGACATTTCCACAAAAGGGTGTGTTACTTCCTTTCAAAGCGTTCCATAACCGCACCGATTCTGACTAACACAGAATGTAATATATCTGCAAACTCTAACTAATCAGATCGTTTGTGTGGCAACATTTTTTTCTGTGATATATTGATAAATATAAATGATATAAATGGTATATTGAATAACGGGTTTCCCGGCACCCTTTACAGCTTGGCTATCTCAGTTAACACGCGCATTGACGGAGGGCGGATACCCGCCCCCCTCCCTTTGGGGTTTTCGGAGACAATAGAAAAAACGGCGGCGCGTAGCGCCGCCAATTTTTGCATTTTATATAACTCGACCCTGACCTAACCTCAGGTCAGGACAGATCCTTGATTTGACCTAGCAAGGTCAAATTATATACCATTCGATTCGGCTGCTTGCTGGGAGGATTCATATCGTTCAATTCGTTTTGCTTTATCTTTACTTGTTCAGACGTAATGGCCAAAAAAACTTAAATTACATGTTATCCCTATGACTGCATGTCTTGGCCTTTCGTGACCTTAAATGTGACCTGACAAAAAAATGGTTCAAGTATTTTCGATGGAGAAGTGGATGGGCTACCCAACGCCGTTTACCGTTCTTCGCTACCTACCGTGGTTCTCGAGATCTTAGGGGGGGCGGGTACCCGCCCCCCTCGCCAAAACGAAGGTGGCTCAGACCCCCGTCAATGCGCGTGTTAAATCACGTTATAAAGGTGCAGCGTTGTCTTTAAAGGGAATGTGGCACCTTGGTCTATACGCGTCGGAAAAGGGGGGCCAGGGGGACCTGGCCCCCACTTTTTGGCCAAAAATTTCCTGATCCGTCAAAATGAGAGAAAGCCGGACATTCTTATATCCAGCCGCTGCAGAAGGCAACGAGGAGCCTAAATTCGAACAGTTTTTGGTCCTGATGTTGAAAATTTTTTGTTAGTATCAGGTTGAAGTTTGGCTGGCCCGCCCACTTTTTTGCCGGTGGCAACACTTATGCCTTGGTCGAATCATGGAATTTAGTGAAATTAGGCGAACTTTTAGCCAAAAATAATAAAACCACTCATCATTTCTCTGAAAAATGTTCAATAAGCTCAATATTTTATTTTTAAAAATACTCCTCTAGGAAAATAAGTAAATACCTGCCTGTGGTGATGTAATGACCTGGTAACCACTACCATACTTGAAATGCTTCAAGGGCTTCGATTGGCTGTTGCTCATCGTGACGTCAGCATATGTCGTCACACCAGCAGCTCTCAACAATGGCCGCCCGGCGAGGGGTTGACGAGGGGTTGGTGTCAGGTAGGTTTTAGCTTTTTTCTACGGAAATATCGAGTTCCAAGACAAATGATATATGGAGTACCGGGCTTTCCGACTTGCTTTACAGCTTGGCTATCTCATTTACAATCAGGTCGTTATGAAGGTGCCATATTCCCTTTAAGCATTGCATATGCTGCAATGCTCAGAGTCGGGTGCCAACCGGTTTAGACATCCCATTTTCGGACTGCTATCCGAAAATCCGTGCATTTGTCCGGGATATGTGGCAGCGCTCATGGGAGAACCACCCTAAGGGCAGTAAAATACGGGTGCTGAAGCCCAAATTAGGGGTATGGTCGTCGGCCAGTGCGCAGTGCAGGAGAGAGGAGATTCTCGCCAGGCTGAGTACGGGCCACACATGCGCGACACAGCCGTACCTCGTCTGCGTTGATGGTCCGCTGGTGTGCCCGTGCTGCGACGGGCGACTCACGGTGGCACACGTGTTAGTAGATTGTCGTGATTCCAAGACTGAGAGGGCGATATACCTGACGGGGGCTCCTTCTCTGGAGGAGCTGTTCGGAGAACGCCGCACTGCTGACATTTATAATATTGTTTTATTTCTAAACAAGGCTAACTTTCATGTTATTTGCTCGCCTGGAGGTAGCCGCCCCTGAAATGCACGGTCTACTGTTATCGCCGACTCTTTGACAATTTTTTTCTTTTAATTTGTTCTACCATCGACCCATCCAGGGATGTAGCCAGGGGGCGGCAGGGACAGTCCCCCCTGAGGGCCCGAGGAGCCCCTCTGAGGACATGAGCCGCGCGACGAGCGGCTCGCCCGCATTGTGCTCGTTGGCCAAATTTGAAATTTTATATCAGATGAGCCCTCTTAAGCCCTCTTCAGCACTCTATTCTGGAACAAGCATGGCCCTTTTTACACATCAGATCCCTTATGGCGCTGTCGCAGGGGCCCTTTTCGGGGCGCCGCCCCTCCCCCACCCGAGCGAAATTCTGGCTACGCCCCTAGACCCATTGTTTTTATCTGTGTCTCATTACCGCATTTTAAACTTGACTGGGCCTAGCAGTACCCCGGTGTGTAATTTTATTATTTTGTTATGGGCGTCATATGACCCTGACATCGGCGCGCCCCTAAACCTAACCCTGGGCAAGGAGCGCTCCACCGTTCGAGGCACGAATTTCCGTTAGCTTGCACACCCCAGCGTACGGCACCAAGCCCGTTAAGTTCACAGAAAACCCAGCGAAAATATTCTAGAATTCAGCCTTCAGATATAAATAATGCAAAATTTGACAGAACGTTTCCAATTCAACATCAGATTTTAAAACTTGCGAATTATGTATCACACTTTGCAACGACTTGGATGAGAACCAAAAGATGACGACACATGCAAATATGTATATCCCGACAGAAGGTTCGAAATGTAAAATTATCAATTTGTAAACAATCTGCCCAATCAGCCTGCTTAAAGGCAATATTTGACCAAAAGCAGAAACTGTTCCAATAGACCAATTTTCCAGAATAACCAATACAAATCACCAAAAATCAGCCCCCTAAGACCCACCACATTAGGTACGTTTCACAGAGTTTGAATTGGTCACCATCAAATTCTAAATAAATTGTGTAAATGATGTATAACTACTGCTCTGCAGAAGACTGTACCTATGCAGCATACCAATATTCTTTCAATGATGTTTCTGAAAACTCATGCATATATGCACTAAGTTTCAACAGCTAATCAATTTCAAATATGTCAATACTTTATATATATATATATATATATATATATATATATATATATATATGCAAGGTTCTTTTTTCCTCCTCCCTTACTTAATTCCTGAACCCACTTTTAGCGCTCCTGGGTCGCCTGTGCCTGGCGCTGATGGCCGGGGCGGGGTGCCCCTGGTGGGGGGCTGGTGTCACCGCGGTTCACCGGCGGCTGGCCGTCTGGCCGTGGGCGGGTTACGTCCGCTCTGCGGCTGCGTTTCGCCGGTCGCCGTACCTGGGGCGGCCGCCTGCCGCCCGCCGCGGCGTCCGTCTGCAGCTGCATGTCCGCAGCGGCCACTCTGCATTCTCAGCGATCGCCGCGCCCGGGCGGCCTCCCGCCGTCCGGGGCGGAGGCCGCTCGACGACTGCGTCTCGGCACTCGCCGCGCCCTGGCGGCCTCTCACCGTCCGGCGCGGCGGCCACTCGAGGGTCGCGTCTCGGCGATCGCTGCGCCCGGGCGGCCTCTCGCCGTCCGGCGCGGTGTCCTCCCTGCGGGTCCATGTCTCCCGTCGCCGCGGTGGGGTGGCCTCCCGCCACCCGCCGCGGCGGCCACTCTGCGGTCTCAACGATCGCCGCGCTCTGGCGACCTCTCGCCGTCCGGCGCGGCGGCCGCTCAACGGCTGCGCCTCGGCGGTCGCCGTGCCTTGGCGGCCTCTCGCCGTCCGGCGCGGCGGCCGCTCGACGGCTGCGTCTCGGCAGTCGCCGCGCCCTGGGGGCCTCTCACCGTCCGGCGCGGCGGCCGCTCGACGGCTGCGTCTCGGCGGTCGCCGTGCCTTAGCGGCCTCTCGCCGTCCGGAGCGATGTCCTCTCTGCAGCTCCATGTCTCCGGTCGCCGCGGCGGCTACTCTGCAGTTTCAACGACCGCCGCGCCCTGGCGGCCTCTCGCCGTCCAGAGCGGTGTGCGCTCTGCGGCTGCACGTCTCCGGTCGCCGTGTGGCGGCATGGCGTCTTTCTCTGCGGCCGGGATCTGGCCCGGCGGTTGTGTGCACTATATTGTTCCGCTCTTTTGTACTGGTACTCATGCATTTCATAATATTGCTTAGCGTAATCATGCCGCCCGGCGCTAGGATTTTAGAGTGCGCACCCATTGTTTTGTTCGTTTTTTACCGCTGTAGTGTTTTGCATGTGTGTGTTGTCGCAAAATACATGTATGGATGGAGGTGGGGATGAAAAAGGAAAATGAAGCACATGCACTGTGAAACCACAAGAATGACAAGAATCTGTAAATGATGAAATTGTCAAATTTTACAGAAAATGTGTAAAACACGTGATATTCAGCTCCAGAATGAACCTATGTGTAGTTTACCACATAGTTTGTAGCTTAACATTAACAATTAAAACACAAAATGGTTCTTATTTGAGTAGCCTTGAAACACAATTGTCAAACCAGTACCTACATTATAAATCATGTTAAGTTCAAAGAAAACTCAAATCACAAATCACCTAGAAGTCAACCTGAAGATATTAATAATGCTTAGTTTGATAAAAAATTTCTAATTGAATATCATCAGGTTTTGAAATTGGGAAACATATATCCAGCTTCACAACCACTTGAGAGAACCAGAAGACGATGAAACATGTGAATTTAACCAACAGATATACAGAGATCACATGGAAATCAACCCTCTGAACTAAATGATGCATACCCTGACAGAATATTTAAGCTTCAACATCCTTAAGATGTAAACACATGAATATGAACTTCCCAATCTGTACCACACGTAAGGACAATACTTAACGAAAAACAAAAACATTCAAACAGGTGAATTTCCCAGAATATTTTGTACAAATAAAATGAAATCAAGACCCACCCCATTAAATATTTCTTTGAAAAGTGGGAATTCAACATTATCAGATAGTTAATAAGTTCAGTACATCATTTTTACTGCTCCACAGAAGACTGCAGCTCATCAGAATATAAATAATTTTGAGTTTTCTAAAAACCCATGAACCCATAAACTGGATTTTATCAGTTTACCAAATACTTTTTTAGAAAAATGGATTTCACATTTTAGTGATTTCAACATAATCAAATATTTAATAAATTGGGTACATTATCTGTACTGCTCCGCAGAAAGGCTGCAGCTCATCAGAATATCAATCACTTTGGGTTTTTCTATAAATTTAAGCACCCATGGACTAAATTTCATCAGCTTCTAAATCACATTTATTTTTAAGAAAATAATTCATATTGCAATGAATTCAGCATTATCAAATAATTGGTCTTAATAAATTGGGTATATGATTTGTACTGTTCCACCGAAGACTGCGGCTAACCAGAACATCGATAATCAAGGGATTTATAAACAAAATTCACACACCCACAAACTGGATTCCATCAGCTAAACAAATACCTCTTTATTTTCAAGGAAAACACTTCCTATGGCTGGCAACATAAGCGTACAACCTACTCTGAATGGTCTCGTGCCAGATGTGTGTGCAGAGTTTTTCTATAAATTTAAGCACCCATGAATTGATTTTCATCAGCTTCACAAGCACATTTATATTTAAGATCATTTTTCATATTTTAATGAATTCAGGATTATCAAATAATCAATAAATTGAGTTTATAATTTTTACTGTTCCGCAGAAGACTGCGGCTAACCAGAATATGGATAATCATGGGATTTATTTAAAAATTCATACACCCACAAACTGCATTCCATCAGCTTAACAAATACCTATTTATTTTCAAGAAAAACACTTCATATGGCTAGCAGCATAAGCCTACAACTTACTCTGAATGGTCTCATGGTAGATGTGTGTGCTAATTTTTTCTATAAATGTAAGCACTCATGAACTGATTTTCCATCAGCTTCACAATCACATTTATACTTAAGATCATTTTTCATATTTTAATGAATTCAGGATTATCAAATAATTAATAAATTGAGTATATGATTTTTACTGTTCTGCAGAAGACTGCGGCTAACCAGAATATGGATAATCATGGGATTTATTTAAAAATTCATACACCCACAAACTGGATTCCATCAGCTTAACAAATACCTATTCATTTTCAAGAAAAATACACTTCATATGGCTAGCAGCATAAGCCTACAACTTACTCTGAATGGTCTCGTGGTAGATGTGTGTGCAAAGTTTTTTCTATAATTTAAACACTCATGAACTGAATTTCATCAGCTTCACAATCACATTTATATTTAAGATCATTTGTCATATTTTAATGAATTCAGGATTATCAAATAATTAATAAATTGAGTATATGATGTTTACTGTTCCGCAGAAGACTGCGGCTAACCAGAATATGGATAATCATGGGATTTATTTAAAATTTCATACACCCACAAACTGGATTCCATCAGCTTAACAAATACCTATTCATTTTCAAGAAAAATACACTTCATATGGGTAGCAACATAAGCCTACAACTTACCCTGAATGGTCTCGTGGTAGATGTGTGTGCCAAGTTTTTCTATAAATTTGAGCACTCATGACCTGAATTTCATCAGCTTCACAATCACATTTATATTTAAGATCATTTGTCATATTTTAATGAATTCAGGATTATCAAATAATTAATAAATTGAGTATATGATGTTTACTGTTCCGCAGAAGACTGCGGCTAACCAGAATATGGATAATCATGGGATTTATTTAAAATTTCATACACCCACAAACTGGATTCCATCAGCTTAACAAATACCTATTCATTTTCAAGAAAAATACACTTCATATGGGTAGCAACATAAGCCTACAACTTACCCTGAATGGTCTCGTGGTAGATGTGTGTGCCAAGTTTTTCTATAAATTTGAGCACTCATGACCTGAATTTCATCAGCTTCACAATCACATTTATTTTTAAGAACATTTTTCATATTTTAATGAAGACATCAGTATCAAATAATTAATAAGCTTGGTATATGATTTTTACTGGTCCGCAGAAGACTGTGGCTAACCAGAATATGGATAATCATGGGATTTATTTAAAAATTCATACACCCACAAACTGTATTCCATCAGCTTAACAAATACCTATTTATTTTCAATAAAAATACACTTCATATGGGTAGCAACATAAGCCTACAACTTACTCTGAAGGTTTTCTGCTTGACCACGTGGTAGATGTTTGTGGATGTTTCTAACTAATCAATTGGAAGAGCGCATCTCTAACTTAGTTTTCCTATTTAAACACCTGCCATATCAATTATTTTGACCAATTGATTGGCAGCAACTTTGCAATGACAAACCTACGCATCACACATCTGAATTCCTAAGATATTTGCCCATCAACAATGGCTGCCTGGACATCCAACAATTTGCCAGAAAATTTGGGGTGGCAGCATGGGGTTAATTTCTGTTATCTTGAGAAAAGTTTGCGAAGGGTGAACATATCCCAAGTTTCGTGAACCGTGAGTGCTGCTGATTGGTTAAAATGCTCACGGCAGCATAGGCAGAGGCTAAGTACCCTCCTACCAGAATTGTACTTTTCCCAAGGTGGAACTTTGCCAGATGTAAATTCCGACCGGGCGGGTCGGAACATTCGGTGGAGGGGCTCGCGTACTACTTCTTCCCACGTAGGGATTATGGCTTAGATTTAAGGGAATTTCTATGAATATTCTGAATGAGGATGATTGCAGATCACTTAAAATCATACAATATCTATTTTATAACTGTATTTTGGTCCCAAATGAGCTCTTAGGACCCAAAATGTGAGTATCTAAAACCTACTATTCACCCGGGTAAATAGTAGGAAGGTGAATAGTATGAACTAAGTTCCATTTATTTCCTCGTGTGAAAACGGCTATTAACTACAGGCACTCAGTCATTGGGAACGGGGGGCTTGAGCCCCTAACCCCACTTGTATCGGCCACTAGGAACAAGGTAACATAAGAGTTCACTTTGAGAACCATCTTTCTGAGAAATTTGGATAGGTCGTTTTCCTTTTGGTATACGTACGCTTTTTCGTTTTTCACCTGTTCGTCTGTTTTTTTTATACTTTCCCATCACGCCCCTTTCTGAAACCGTTTCAACATAGGGTTCCGCCAAATCAAGATATTTATCGGGGAGTGGAGCTATATATGTAGATAGCAAACGCACCATGGAAGCAGGATGGCATCTCAATAGGCCATGGGCGGACCAGGTGGTACGTCAGAGAGGCACGCGCCTCACCTTCATCCCACCTTCCCCCGACCTTACTTGGTGCTCCACCGACATGCTATCCCCGAGCAAGGGAGAATCTAATGAACTTTCCGGGGGCGCCGAGCCTCCATTGGACAGGCACGCGCCCTCCTGATCTAGCCTATGCACCCTTGGTTTGCCGTATGCCCGTGGAGAATACAAGAAGCGGTGCCCCGGTCATACATGGTCATGAGCCGACCCCGATTTAGAACCCTATGGTCTATGAAACCACCCTGGCAGCTCCTAAAACGCCACTTCCTATATCCCCCTGTCGGCGCCACCTGAAGGACAGGCAGTTCAGAAAATTCCCCTTGGTCCAAATGACACACCCCACCATCCCGACTATTGCCATCCTCCCTCGAAAACAAATCCTGGATAGGCCCATGCTCAGCACTCCCTGACATGTCTCCGGCGCCTCCTAACACGTGCACTGGAGGGGGTTCGGAGGCTCCCCACCTATTTTTCAGGAGTGGCCGGAAAAACACTGGTAGCCGAACAACAATATTCGGTCACATTCAACAGAATTCAACGGCGCGTCGATGGGTGAAATATTTGGAAAATCGGTCTAAATATTTTTGACGTATGGGCTTTCAAAGTCAGATCTAAATTTTGAGATCGCCACAATCGCACGATCGGACCAGTTCACTAGCATTGGAGACCGAGTTGTGACGTGATAACACCATATAAACGGGATGATACGTCAGGATAACCTCATGTGAAGGTCAAAGTCAAGGTCAAAGGTCAGAGTTCAAGGTCATATCAGCACCCTCAAGCTCACTGACCCAGTGCTTCCGGTCAAAATGTGTTACCCAGTCTGAAGCATATCATGCTATGACATCATGAGGTTAACACGCGCATTGAAGTTGGGGGGCGGGTACCCACCCCCTCGGGTTTTTCGGAGATAACATAAAAACGGCGGCGCGTAGCGCCACCGTACTGGGCATACCTTTTCTCTCATCATTTTTACAACTTCTGTGAAAATTTTAAGGTTAGGTCATCTCAGGTCAGGTCACCAGTACAGGTCAAGTGACCTGACCTCAAAGAAGTTCAAGATAGCATAAGTCGGAAGAGGGTGAATTTATCCGATTGAACCTCATATCACAGAATGGGCCCAGCGAGTTCTCTAAAATATGTTCAGCTATTTTTGATATCGATGACCTAAGATCAGGTACGAGCCAAGACCTCTCAATTGGAAATACATGGGAAAATGGTTTTAATTGAATAACTTAGTAACGGTTGGCGATAGAGCGTTTATTTTAACTGCATTAGATTTGCCTTGTTTTTGCTGTTCTAATGATATGCATTTTATCTGATTTGACCTTGACCTGACCTCAGTTCAGGTCAAATCCTTGATTTGACCTAGCAATGTCAAATTATATATCATTCAATTCGGCTTGCTGCGAGGATTCAAATAATTCAAGTCGTTTTGCTCTATCTTTACTTGTTCAGATGTCATGACCGAAAACCTTCATTTACATGTTATCCCTATGACGGCATGTTTTGACCTCTCGTGACCTTAAATGTGACCTGAAAAAATTTCAAATATTTTCGATGGAGAAGTGGATGGGCTAGCCAACGCCGTTACTGTTTTCGCTACCTACCATGGTTCTCGAGATCATATGGGGGGGCGGGTACCCGCCACCCCCCCGTCAAAGCGAAGGTGGCTCAGACCCCGTCAATGAGCGTGTTAAGGTAGCTCAAGGTCAAGATCAAAGGTCGAGGCCGAAGGTCATGTGTAAAATTCAATCCTCATTTCGCGCCAAACAGTTGCTTTATTGCTAGTTAAAATGTAAATTATAGGGTGTATACCATATTATGACGTCATAGGTCAATGAAATTGAATGACCTTGACCCCGAAATTTTAGAAAAATATTGCTTGCGACGTTCTCTCTAAGACCCTGGTCCACCTTTAGCACATTCCCGACGTTTTCCCGCATAATTTTGACATTTCCCAACCGGTCCCAAGCACGGCCAAGATTTGACCATTATGAACTCGTTTGACCTGGAAAATATTAACCCAGGTCAATCAAAATTAGCAATGTAGATGACTATAGCTCCCACCTAACTCCATACGGCGTTTTTCTACGCGTCTTTGTTTCCGAAATCTCAGGGGGTCCTACCATACCCCCCTCTAGTGCGCGTTAGTGCCAGACCACTCTCCAGTGCGGGTGCTGAACATTATTCTCCCAGAACGAAGAAGTCGGGCTACCCGCGATGTGATCACATCCCTAGAATACAACAGATACCGTCTGGGTGAAATAGCTCCCCAAGATAACTTAGCATTTTGAAAGCTCTCGTACGTAACTTAAAATACGGCTTCAAGGTCTTCCTAATGTACGAACTCAAGGCCAAAATAGCTTGAACCTTCCATCAAACAGCTCTACACCACTGATCCAAAGATGATTGCAACAGCTACTCCACACCTGTAAGCGATGATCAATAAGCGAGAAAAACGAAACCAGCTTCAACTATTGGAATTTTATCGCATTTTCGCTTTCTCGCTTTCAAGGAACAATTTAATCTCTTCATGACATTTATAGTATCTAGAAGGATATTTTTTCCTTTTTTAACTAAGCTTTCTCGTTTCTTTTTCTTTGCAGCGCAGCCAGCCAAATCCGTTTCAATAGCACAAACATGTCTTTGCGACGAAAAAAGAAGGAAAACTTAGGTAGAAAACGCACAGTGTACCCTGTACCTTACATACCGCTAGGGCCAGCCTGAAGAGCGCCCTTTCCAGCACCCCCCGCCCTTCCCCCTATGTACCGTTTTGTGAGGGTAAGGCTGACTACCATCTTGCATTACGACCAACTTTGTTTTCTGGTGACTAACAGGTGATTCTTTATCCAAATCTTCCCGTAACTAAAGTCGAAGATGCGAAAAACCGTTCAACCTTGTTGTACAATTTACTTATCTCGCATATATATATATATATATATATATATATATATATATATATATATATATACGTATGTTACGCAGCCACAGGTCGGTGAGGAATGCGTGATTATACGCCCCTGTTTTGTACCGCACCCATCAGGGCCACCTCATTTCAGAGCAGATTTTGGTACTTGGGGGTGTGTACTGGTGCGCTGCGGTGTGTGTGGGATTGTAAAATATTCTATCTCAAGCTTAATTTCTATGTAATGATGCATCTTCATGTACGTATGTATGTGTCGCCCAACTATGTCCCGATTTGCAATAAAAATGACGTGGAGTCATAAGAGCCAAATTTTTATCAATGTGGACGACTCTAGTCTTTAAGGCCTTGAGGTAACTAGCGAAATAAGTTTCATCGAAATCAGAGAAATAGCTTGTTCTGGTCGAGCTCATCTGTCATGGAATTGTTCGGTGGTGTCCTCACGGTTGGTCCGAACAGGAATCCTGACAATGACCCTGACAATATCTGGCCCGGTGACTCGTCCTCATCTGGACGGGAGAGCATAACAAGGTTATTATATCCAGGGACTATCGTCTCTCATGAGTGAATTGAGCAGACTGTGATTCAACCACAAGTACCAATTTCACGCCAGAAACTTACCTGGCGTGAAAATTGCGTGAAAACACCCAAGCAGCTCAACCAAAACAATTGCAAAGCCTTACACCACTCTATGTAAGACATGAGCGGTTGATATTGAGCTCAATCCCTTATCGAATTAAATCAGAGCATCTGCCGGGACGGGTGTGTGGATGGGACACCAGTCGACCCCGACCCAGTACTGGTCACCTCTGAACCCACTATAAAACCCCACCCGTGCCGTCCTCAGTCACCAATCATCTCCAGCTGTCAAGCCAGCAGCATCTTCTCCACTCCACACCGCCTTCCAGCCACACCATGCAGTTGTTGGTGCTCGCCGTTGCCGTGGCCTCCTGCGCCGCCGCTCCGTCGCGGTCCTACGTCGCCCCGGCCCCTGTCGCAGCCGTCAGGTCCACCTCCGGCCTGGCTCGTGTTACCGAGTCCTCCCACCAGAGCTCCGCCGACGACGGCAGCTACAGCTTCCGCTTCCTCTCTGACGACGACATCTCGCGGCAGGAGCAGGGCTCCGACGGTGCCGTCGCCGGCTCCTACAGCTTCATCTCACCCGAGGGCCTGGACGTCGTCGTCAGGTACGTCGCCGACGAGCACGGCTTCCGCGCCGAGAGCGACGCTCTGCCGACGCCGGTGCCGACCGAGTACCCCACGCCGTCGGTGCCGCCCACCGACGCGTCGGCGGCCGCACGTGCCGAGGTCCAGTACCAGCACCCGGCCCCCAGACAGCTGGTTCGCGCTGAGGTCGAAGACGACGACGACGACGACGATGTGGAGGTGCGGGCTGCTAGCGTGCGTTACCAGCGCGTTCTGGTGGGTTACCGGCCCCGGCAGTAGGGCTTCCATTATGCAGTGATGGACAGTCTTATCCAACGTCTCCTGAGAAACTTTGGCGGAGACGTTTTCCGGCGAACATCGGCTATGAATCTTGGACAATCTCTGTGCATGTGTGTCTACCTCTTTTAGTTATTTATTGCAATAGAAAAGCAGAAATACTCGGTTGTATCAGTCTTGAGCCACATATCATCAGGACTTCCTACGCATGGATAAAGTGGCTTGACCAATGTATACGAGGACTTATCAACCAATTTCAGCCAACAGTTTTGCAACACAATTCTGCTGAATCACATAAAGTACTAAACATATTCGTGAATACCAGCCTGGCATTAAACCACTGCACTGACCACTTCGCGCCCAGGCAATGCCTATTTTGGAGTAGAAATTATGCGCCGTGTCTGCTAAAACTGTGACGCACATATAAATACTTATGGGGGAAATAGATAAGAACAGACAATGTCAGTTCCAGGACTTCATCAAGGGAAGGGGGGCTATGGGGCTCAAACTTCCCCACCATTACCTCGGAACAGTCTTCGGCTATGCATTACTTATAGACACTCTGGCATTTAGGGGGGGCTTGGGCCCTGGGAAGAGTGTAAAATAAACTCACTTTGAGAAACCTTTTTCTGAGTAGCCCAGACCGATCGTCTTCCTTTTGGTCTGATTTATCCCCAGAATCTCCCATCAATTACACTTTAAAGGAGCAGCACAAACATCCTGCGACGAAATCATTTGCGAACTCGTGCGAAATAAAGAGCATGACATTGGCTTACAAACGAAGCGCGGGCAGTTGAAGCAAGTTTACATGTTCACGTCCTAGAAAACAGTAAAATAGTTTTGACTATCGCCGTGTAACCAGGTACCTCCCAACACGTCGGTGTCAAAATACTTTTAGTGGCTGCATATAGGTGAATAGCTTCTGGCCACAGGCAAATTCGGGTCATTTTTCGGAAGCCTGTGCAATACGACCAGAAAAACATATGAGACAACTTCACTGGCACAAATACGATTATACACAATGCGCACAGATAAGCCAACTCCGGTCTGCGACCTGGGCTAACGCCCCACCGGCGCCAAGGAGCCGCATGACAATGTGCTGAAAGCAAACCATATTTCGTTCTTTATGTATCACTTCATAAGCCTGCAAGTCAATTTTATCATCTTTTCTTTGAAATAACCAATAAAGAGTACGCGATCACCCCCGGATTCGAACTGGACCTACCTGATCAAGAGACAGGGCCTCTAACCACTAGACCACCGTCCCACACTACTCACCTTCCCACTAGCTGAACAGCTATGACCCGTCAAGAGGTCACTGGCTGGTACAACTCCGCCGAATATGCCGGGCCGCTGGCGCCGGGTGCTGTGCTTGTTCCGAAAAGGCACGATATAAATGTGCTTCTAGAAGACGAACCAAGCATTCTTTTGGGCAGAAATTACTTGTATCGTCGAGCTAGGATCCTAAGCTAGCTTCATGCCAAATTTCTTCCACTTCCATCCATTTTAAGGACTTGAAACCATGGTGAGAAGCAAAGGTGGTCCGAGAAATCTAGCATCTTGTAATACATTTTGGACTTATTACTCGAAACCCATTAGAGATAGGTGGGTAGTATAAGTAAGCGAAATGACCGCAAGTAACTTTCCTATTCAGCCATGTCAGTTCTGAGTTTGTGAGTGACATGAGCTTGGAACCAGGAAGATGCAAGTAAAAAGTTTTTTGACTCAATTTCTATTTATGCCTATAAAACAAAGAATTTCACCTTCACAATTTCCATCTCCAAATATTATCAGGTGCAAGCAATGTTCTTTCATTATTTGAAATGAAAATTCAAATCGGTCAATTAGATTGTGAGATATTAACGTTGAAATGAAATGAACCAAAATTTAGTCTTCCGGAAGAACTGTAAAAAGTAGGTCAAAATTTTACGTTTTGCACTCAAAACTATGCCTAAGCACAAGAAAATTGAACTAGCTACCCCTAGGTAACTGTCTTTCAGCTAACTGAAGCATGCCTTCTGATATTTCGAGCGTCCAAGTCGGCCATCAACTTTAAGTAGGTTTTTTGCTCGCGTGAGAAATAAAGCGTTTTCGCGCGATAAATATTATTGGATCAGCTCAATTTTTGTTCCCTAGCTGGCCCTTGTTACCTATTAAAAAGGGCATAAATTTCAAGCTCGTTGCTTAAGGAGTAAAAATAAGAAAAATATAAAAAAGAAAAAGTTTGGGCCAAAACTTCTCAAAAACTATTTTCGATTTCGAATCGGGGCTTCAGTTTGAATGTCTGGAGCAGGAGGGCTATCACCCTACAAAATTTCAGAGCTCTGACATCAATTCTCAGGCGGGACAGACAAAAACAGACAGACCTCGGCCTGCGGCCTCGGCAGGTGCCGCTCCGGCGCAGGAGAAGCCGGTGACAATGTACGTTAGCCAAACAGTTCGATTGACAGGCAAGTGTTTTCAGCAGTTTGATACTTATAACGACGCAATGTTTGAGTTTTAGGTTTTGTGTTTTCATTATGGCTCCATTCAATACCCTGTCTAGGCCCATGTTTTCCTAAATTAGCATGTCTCTGCATACCGCACCACGCTTGCCCTCTGTTCATGTCATCAAATAAATAAACACACGCATAATGTTTGTTTTAATAAGCAAAGACTGGGCATGACGAGAAGAAAGGAGATACAATATAAAATATGATGGGTTTTCCGACGGTATTTCACCTATACCTGCAGATTTTCACCCAATTCAGCCTATTTGTTACCAAGTTATGCCCCAGCTCGAGACCTCAGCCCCACCACCGAACTGATGTCCTGGATCCACCTATGCTCGAGCTCCTTACCCCACCCCCTTACATATGTCCTGGATCTGCCTATGCTCGAACTCGGTAGCCCCACCTCTATACTGCCCTGGGTCCGCCTATGCTTGAACTCCTTAGCCCCTACCCCTACTGATGTCCTGGATCCGCCTAAGCTCGAGCTCCCGAGCCCCACCCACATACTGATGTCCTGAATCCGCTTATGCTCGAACTCCTTAGCCCCACCCCCGTACTGATGTCCTGGATCCGCTTATGTTTTAACTCTTTAGCCCCTACCTGTTTAAACTCTTTAGCCCCTTGATGTCCTGGATCCGCTTATGCTCGAGCTCCTTAGCCCCACCCCCGTACTGATGTCTTTGATCCACCTATACTCGAGCCCCTTAGGCCCAGCCCCGTACTGATGTCCTGGATCCGCCTCTGCTCGAGCTCCTTAGCCCGACACCCATACTGATGTCATGGATCCGCCTATGCTCGAGCTCCTTAGCCCCACCTCCGTACAGATGTCCTGGATCCGTCTATGCTGGATCTCCTTAGCCCCATCTCCGTACCGATATGCTGGATCCGCCTATGCTCAAACTCCTTAGCCTCTAACCCCGTACTGATATCCTGGCTCCGCCTATGCTCGAGCTCCTTAGCCCCACCCCCGTACTGATGTCCTGGATCCGCCTATGCTCGAACTCTTTAGCCCCTACCCCTATGCTGATGTCCTGGATCCGCTTATGCTTGAGCTCCTTAGCCCCACCTCTGTACTGATGTCCTTTATCCGCCTATACTCGAAACCCTTAGCCCCATCCCCGTACTGATGCCCTGGATCCGCCTCTGCTCGAGCTCCTTAGCCCCACACCCATACTGATGTCCTGGATCCGCCTATGCTCCAGCTCTTTAGCCCCACCCCCGTACAGATGTCCTGGATCTGCCAATGCTCGAACTTCTTAGCCCCACCTCCGTACTGATGTCCTGGATCCGCCTATGCTCGAACTCCTTAGCCCCTACCTCCCTACTGATGTCCTGGATCCGGCTATGCTCGAGATCCTTACCCCACCTTCTTACTGATGTCCTGGATCTGACTATGCTCGAACTCCGTAGCCCGTAACCCCCCTTCCACTGATGTCCTGGATCCGGCTATGCTCGAGCTCCTTACCCCACCCCCTTACTGATGTCCTGGATCCGCCTATGCTCGAACTCCGTAGCCCCACCTCTGTACTGCCCTGGATCCACCTATGCTCGAACTACTTAGCCCCCACCCCCTACTGATGCCCTGGATCCGACTATGCTCGAGCTCCCGAGCCCCACCCCCGTACTGATCAGCTGACTCCGTTTATGCTCGAGCTTCGTAGCCCCACCCCCGTATTGATGTCCTGGATCCGCCTATGCTTGAACTCTTTAGCCCCTACCCACGTGCTGATATCCTGGATCCGTTTATGCTCGAGCTCCTTAGCCTCACCCCCGTACTGATGTCCTTGATCCGCCTATACTCAAGCCCTTTAGCCCCACCGCCGTACTGATGTCCTAGATCCGCCTCTGCTCGAGCTCCTTAGCCCCACACCCATACTGATGTCCTGGATCAGCCTACGCTCGAGCTCCTTATCTCCACCCCCGTACAGATGTCCTAGATCCGCTTATGCTCGATCTCCTTAGCCCCATCCCCGTACTAATATCCTGGATCCGCCTATGCCCGAACTCCGTAGCCCCGACCCCCCTACTGATGCCCTGGATCCGCCTATGCTCGAACTCCCTAGCCCCTACCCCCTACTGATGTCCTGGATCCGCCTATGCTGGAACTTCCGAGTCTCACCCCGTACTGATGTCCTGAATCCGCTAATGCTCAGCTGCTTAGCCTCATCCCCGTACTAATGCCCTGGATCCGCCTATGCTCTAACTCCCTAGCCTGACCCTCGTACCGATGTCCTGGATCCGCCTATGCTCTAACTCCCTAGCCCCACCCTCGTACTGATGTCCTGGGTCCGCCTATGCTCGAACTCTTTAGCCCCTACCCCCATGCTGATGTCCTGGATCCGCTTATGCTCGAGCTCCTTACGCCCACACCCGTAACGACCCCACCTCCGTGCCCCCCCGAAACGACATAGGCGGATCCAAGGGGGAAAGGGGACAGGTGCCCCCCATAGAATCTTAGCGCCCCCTGAAATTGTCCCGGAAAACCCTGGAAAGTTCGATGGCACCCCCTGAAATGTCGTTTTCCCCGAGATGCAGGTATCGGGGTCTACTGATAGGTTTTAGCGCCTACTTGATAGGTTTTTCCGGCCAAAAGTGGCGTCCCTGGTGTAGATAGCGCCCACCAGGAAGTTTCCCCTTCCACCTCGCCCCCGATAGGCAATCCTGGATCCGCGTATGGGAAGCGACATTTCAGGGAGCGTCATCGTCCTTGAGAGGCGTGTCTTTACAATTTCAGAGGGCGCCGATGGTCGATTGAGGGTTGGGGAGGGGGATGGGGGAGAAGAGTGGGGGGGCACCTAGCCTAATTATTGCCTGGATCCACCCATGGTCCAAAAACAGAAACATAATACTCTTATTGTAAACTCGGAATTTTACGGTACTCTAATTACTTGTGATGCATTATGGGTAGTATTGGGTACTTTTTTACCAGACCATAAATAAACAGAAACGGCCGCGCCGATCGCCGGCGTTGCCGCGGCGTGGACGCAGGGGTGACGCGTGGTGATTTGCTACAACGATGCGTGGAGAAACGGCATGTTTGTAAAGGTAACTTGGTGTTTCATTGATATCTATGCAGATGGAATGTCGACATATGTCTCTTACCTAGCTGCATGCAAAATTTCATTTCCCTCCAATGACTCTAACCACCCTAAACCCCGGTGTGAAACAAAAATGAACTGATAAAATTACCACTTTGAAATGTATTTTACGGCTTATAGCGCGGAAGCCGTAAGAGATAAGTGGGGGGTATGGAGTGAGAAAAATTACGGCAACAAAGTTTTCTATCTAGCCGTGTTAAGTTCAATACGGTAGCTATCATGGTCTGGAAACCAGGGGGCTGAGAATAAAAATTTTAAAAACTTATATTTTATTTTTGCCTATAAAATAAAAAGTTTCAGTCTGAAAGTTTTTATCTCTAAATATATAATAAAGGAGGCTATTCTCTTTTATTATCTGAAATGGGACCTAATTTTTATCAATTAGATCGGAAAATATAAGGGTTTGAATGATATTTTGGGAAATGCAGACCTTCACGGAATGGGCCAAAAAGGACCCTTAAATTTCCGTTTTTGTTTTGTTTCTGTGTTTGTGCAGTACTGCACAAATCGGCCTTTACGTTAATAATTGACTCAGAACCTGAACTGCTGTAGCGTCAGATATTTCGAGCCTGTAGTTTAGACCATGAGTTTTATGCCAAATTTAGGGTGCAAAGTTTAAAAGCTAATTTAGAGCCCTAAATTTAAAGCTTTTTCTTTCCAACTTTTTGTGTCAACTACAAATTCGTCTGATGTAAAAGGGTGCAAGTTTGAAGATTGTAGATGAATTGGCAAAAAATAGAAAAATAAAAGTTAAAAATCACATAATGCAAAATTCTGGGCAAAATTTTGAAAATTTTGAAAATTGACAACCGTGGTGCTTATTCATGTGGAAGTGCCTTCCATCCACAAAAGTTTTAGGTCTCTGATACCAGCGCTCAGAACAGACAACAACAACCTCGGCCTGCGGCCTCGGCAGGTGCCGCTCCGGCGCAGGAGAAGCCGGTGACAATGTACGTCAGCCAAACAGTTCGATTGACAGGCGAGTGTTTTCAGCAGTTTGATACTGATAACAACGCAATGTTGGAGTTTTAGGTTTTGTGTTCTCATTATGGCTCCATTCAATCCCCTGTGTAAGCCCATGTTTTTCTACATTAGCATGTCTCTGCACACTGCGTCACGTTTGCCCTCTATTCATGTCATCAAATAGATAAACACACGTATAATGGTTGTTTTGTTAAGTAAAGACTGGGCATGACCAGAAGAAAGGAGATACATTATAAAATATGATGGGTTTGCCGACCGTATTTCACCTATACCTGCAGATTTTCACCCAATTCAGCCAATTTGTTAACGAGTTAGCTTCGGTTACCCTACTCCCAGTCCGCATGCGCAATAACGTCTGCAGTGAATGAGAGCATAGATACCGTTATAGTTGACTGAAGCATGTTTATATGCAGTTTGTTTGTCTCCTGGTCTAAATGATCCCTTAGAGCCTATTATTCCTTAGAATTCCTACTGCACATGCGCATAATAGTGCAGCGTCATAATGCCATCAATTAGGATTAGCAGATGCTATTCTGCTTTTACTCGCAAAAATTTGAGCGAAATCGGTCTATTGGCTCCCGAGATAGCCTCCATGACCATAAGTTCTAAGGCACATGCGCACTGACCTTTGTTGTTACCAAGGGTGACAAAACATTCATACTAACTTTAAGCACGTTGGCTTTCCCTCTGTTCAGGTACTCCTCTGAAATATCCTCGCCTTTCAGGCTTATTTTCATAATTTCTGCTGCGCATGCGCAGAGCAGTGCAGCTTCAATGACATTTTTTACTTACATTTCGTTATATTCTTCTGTTCACAAAATTTCAAGAAAATCGACCCGTAGGTTGCCGAGATAGCCTCTGTTACCATTAGTTTCAGTGCGCATGCGCAGTGACCTTTTGTTGACCTGAATACCACATTCGAAATCTGCATGGTCGATTGCCTCTCATTGATATTGTTCGGTAATTTTGTACGGAGTGCAACGAAATCTTCAATCTTTCATATGCTTATATATATATACATGGTGGCTATTTAAATGGTGGTAGATGCAATGGGCGGAGCTAAGGGCTGATCTCCCCCCCAATGTCAGAATATCTATGGTTAATACAAACACAGAAGCTGTTCCGAGGCAATGGCGGGGAAGGCTCCAGTCCCGTACCAGCCCCCATCCTCACTGCTCCCCCGTCCGAAATGTTTCCCATGAGCTATCTCAGCACGCCTCTGGACCCTGCTACCGTTCCCTAGATACCTGAGTGCATCACTGCTCACTTCTTCGGATCTCTAAACACGCCTCGGCACCCTCTGCCCTCTAGTCAGGTTCCCGTCCGCCCCGACCGGCTAGCCACCCGCTGTATGCACTCGGATAAAAATGTTATGCCTTTCTTGCACGCATTTACCGGCTGCAGCCCACTGCCGCAGCACAGAAGGTCCATGCAAGAAGGGCAGAATGACGTCACTACTGCTGCGGGAAAAACGGGACCGAAGTATTTTGCCCCTCAGTGGCGAACTAATCGTCGGAGCGTCATGAAACAAAAACGGCAGAGCTCATAATTTCCCATACTAAAAGTATAGAGAGAGCCATCTATCTCAGTTGAGCATAAAGGCACTTTAGAACGTGATGAATCTATTATAACCTATGAAAACCGCATCAAATTCAGTCTTTATCATCATATAGCTCAAAACCTATGGGAGACGCGCGGGTATGGTCAGGCAGACGGTTGTAGAACTTGAGCCGGGCTTTTTTTTGGTACCAATTTCGAAAAGAAAATTTGGAAATATGTAGTCCTAAATTCCCAAAAAAAAAAAAATATTGTATTTTTGCAGAAAAATATTTCCCATTAACTCAGAAATTTGCATTTAGAATATGTTGTTGTAATTACAATACCCAACCAAACAAAAAAAATTGCGTTAAAAAATGTCCAGAATTTTGAAAGTTATATGGTTTTAAAGTTTTAGGGCATAATTGCAATGTTTTGGAAAAAGGGCCAAAACTGACCTTCAAAATTATGCTTTTGGTTCAGTTTAGTGTCTATGCAGTAATGCACAGTCCATTCTGTCTGTAAAAATCCGGTTTGGAACACCTAGCATCATATCTTCAGATATTTCAAACTTATAACTTTGGTAATGCATTTCACTTCAAGTTGGAGGTAAAAGTTTCAAAAAATCTTTTTGGAAGTACAAATTTGGATTTTTTGCTTCAAACTTTGAGCAACAAATGGTAATTGATTGTGTGTAAAAGAGTGTAAGTTTGAGAGCTGTAGACTAAAAATAGAAAAATAGAAAAATAAAAGTTTATAAAAATATAATTCAAAATTTTGGAAAAGTTTTTGCAAAATTCGAAAATCTGCAGCCGTCGGGATTTTTTATGGTTTCCTGCCTTTCGTCCCTGCAAGTTTCAAGTATCTGATACCAGTCCTCAGAACAGACAACAACTACTACTACTACTACTACTACGGACAACAGAGAACGAAAAACTGTCAGTATAGAAGCCGTTTCTCACTTCGTTCGTCACCGGCTTCTGACAACCTCGGCCTGCGGCCTCGGCAGGTGCCGCTCCGGCGCAGGTGAAGCCGGTGACAATGTACGTTAGCCAAACAATTCGATTGACAGGCGAGTGTTTTCAGCAGTTTGATACTTATAACAACGCAATATTTGAGTTTTAGGTTTTGTGTTCTCATTATGGCTCCATTCAATCCCCTGTCTAGGCCCATGTTTTCCTAAATTAGCATGTCTCTGCATACCGCACCACGCTTGCCCTCTGTTCATGTCATCAAATAAATAAACACACGCATAATGTTTGTTTTGTTAAGCAAAGACTGGGCATGACGAGAAGAAAGGAGATACAATATAAAATATGATGGGTTTTCCGACGGTATTTCACCTATACCTGCAGATTTTCACCCAATTCAGCCTATTTGTTACCGAGTTATGCCCCAGCTCGAGACCTCAGCCCAACCACCGAACTGATGTCCTGGATCCACCTATGCTCGAGCTCCTTACCCCACCCCCTTACATATGTCCTGGATCTGCCTATGCTCGAACTCCGTAGCCCCACCTCTATACTGCCCTGGATCCGCCTATGCTTGAACTCCTTAGCCCCTACCCCTACTGATGTCCTGGATCCGCCTATGCTCGAGCTCCCGAGCCCCACCCACATACTGATGTCCTGAATCCGCTTATGCTCGAACTCCTTAGCCCCAGCCCCGTACTGATGTCCTGGATCCGCTTATGTTTTAACTCTTTAGCCCCTAACTGTTTAAACTCTTTAGCCCCTTGATGTCCTGGATCCGCTTATGCTCGAGCTCCTTAGCCCCACCCCCGTACTGATGTCTTTGATCCACCTATACTCGAGCCCCTTAGCCCCAGCCCCGTACTGATGTCCTGGATCCGCCTCTGCTCGAGCTCCTTAGCCCGACACCCATACTGATGTCATGGATCCGCCTATGCTCGAGCTCCTTAGCCCCACCTCCGTACAGATGTCCTGGATCCATCTATGCTGGATCTCCTTAGCCCCATCCCCGTACCGATATGCTGGATCCGCCTATGCTCAAACTCCTTAGCCTCTAACCCCGTACTGATATCCTGGCTCCGCCTATGCTCGAGCTCCTTAGCCCCACCCCCGTACTGATGTCCTGGATCCGCCTATGCTCGAACTCTTTAGCCCCTACCCCTGTGCTGATGTCCTGGATCCGCTTATGCTTGAGCTCCTTAGCCCCACCTCTGTACTGATGTCCTTTATCCGCCTATGCTCGAACCCCTTAGCCCCATCCCCGTACTGATGCCCTGGATCCGCCTCTGCTCGAGCTCCTTAGCCCCACACCCATACTGATGTCCTGGATCCGCCTATGCTCCAGCTCTTTAGCCCCACCCCCGTACAGATGTCCTGGATCTGCCTATGCTCGAACTTCTTAGCCCCACCTCCGTACTGATGTCCTGGATCCGCCTATGCTCGAACTCCTTAGCCCCTACCTCCCTACTGATGTCCTGGATCCGGCTATGCTCGAGCTCCTTACCCCACCTTCTTACTGATGTCCTGGATCTGCCTATGCTCGAACTCCGTAGCCCCTACCCCCCCTTCCACTGATGTCCTGGATCCGCCTATGCTCGAGCTCCTTACCCCACCCCTTACTGATGTCCTGGATCCGCCTATGCTCGAACTCCGTAGCCCCACCTCTGTACTGCCCTGGATCCACCTATGCTCGAACTACTTAGCCCCCAACCCCTACTGATGCCCTGGATCCGACTATGCTCGAGCTCCCGAGCCCCACCCCCGTACTGATCAGCTGACTCCGTTTATGATCGAGCTTCTTAGCCCCACCCCAGTATTGATGTCCTGGATCCGCCTATGCTTGAACTCTTTAGCCTCTACCCACGTGCTGATATCCTGGATCCGCTTATGCTCGAGCTCCTTAGCCTCACCCCCGTACTGATGTCCTTGATCCGCCTATACTCAAGCCCTTTAGCCCCACCGCCGTACTGATGTCCTAGATCCGCCTCTGCTCGAGCTCCTTTGCCCCACACCCATACTGATGTCCTGGATCAGCCTATGCTCGAACTCCTTATCTCCACCCCCGTACAGATGTCCTAGATCCGCTTATGCTCGATCTCCTTAGCCCCATCCCCGTACTAATATCCTGGATTCGCCTATGCTCGAACTCCATAGCCCCGACCCCACTACTGATGTCCTGGATCCGCCTATGCTCGAACTCCGTAGCCCCTACCCCCCTACTGATGTCCTGGATCTGCCTATGCTGGAACTTCCGAGTCTCACCCCGTACTGATGTCCTGAATCCGCTAATGCTCAGCTGCTTAGCCTCATCCCCGTACTAATGCCCTGGATCCGCCTATGCTCTAACTCCCTAGCCTGACCCTCGTACCGATGTCCTGGATCCGCCTATGCTCTAACTCCCTAGCCCCACCCTCGTACTGATGTCCTGGGTCCGCCTATGCTCGAACTCTTTAGCCCCTACCCCTATGCTGATGTCCTGGATCCGCTTATGCTCGAGCTCCTTACCCCCACACCCGTAACGACCCCACCTCCGTGCCCCCCGAAACGACATAGGCGGATCCAAGGGGGAAAGGGGACAGATGCCCCCTATAGAATCTTAGCGCCCCCTGAAATTGTCCCGGAAAACCCTGGAAAGTTCGATGGCACCCCCCTGAAATGTCGTTTTCCCCGAGATGCAGGTATCGGGGTCTACTGATAGGTTTTAGCGCTTACTTGATAGGTTTTTCCGGCCAAAAGTGGCGTCCCTGGTGTAGATAGCGCCCACCAGGAAGTTTCCCCTTCCACCTCGCCCCCGATAGGCAATCCTGGATCCGCGTATGGGAAGCGACATTTCAGGGAGCGTCATCGTCCTTGAGAGGCGTGTCTTTACAATTTCAGAGGGCGCCGATGGTCGATTGAGGGTTGGGGGAGGGGGATGGGGGAGAAGAGTGGGGGGCACCTAGCCTAATTATTGCCTGGATCCACCCATGGTCCAAAAACAGAAACATAATACTCTTATTGTAAACTCGGACTTTTACGGTACTCTAATTACTTGTGATGCATTATGGGTAGTATTGGGTACTTTTTTACCAGACCATGAATAAACAGAAACGGCCGCGCCGATCGCCGGCGTTGCCGCGGCGTGGACGCAGGGGTGACGCGTGGTGATTTGCTACAACGATGCGTGGAGAAACGGCATGTTTGTAAAGGTAACTTGGTGTTTCATTGATATCTATGCAGATGGAATGTCGACATATGTCTCTTACCTAGCTGCATGCAAAATTTCATTTCCCTCCAATGACTCTAACCACCCTAAACCCCGGTGTGAAACAAAAATGAACTGATAAAATTACCACTTTGAAATGTATTTTACGGCTTATAGCGCGGAAGCCGTAAGAGATAAGTGGGGGTATGAGTGAGAAAAATGACGGCAACGAAGTTTTCTATCCAGCCGTGTTAAGTTCAATACCGTAGCTATCATGGTCTGGAAACCAGGGGGCTGAGAATAAAAATTTAAAAAACTTATATTTTATTTTTGCCTATAAAATAAAAAGTTTCAGTCTGAAAGTTTTTATCTCTAAATATATAATAAAGGAGGCTATTCTCTTTTATTATCTGAAATGGGACCTAATTTTTATCAATTAGATCGGAAAATATAAGGGTTTGCATGATATTTTGGGAAATGCAGACCTTCACGGAATGGGCCAAAAAGGACCCTTAAATTTCCGTTTTTGTTTTGTTTCTGTGTTTGTGCAGTACTGCACAAATCGGCCTTTACGTTGATATTTGACTCAGAACCTGAACTGCTGTAGCGTCAGATATTTCGAGCCTGTAGTTTAGACCATGAGTTTTATGCCAAATTTAGGGTGCAAAGTTTAAAAGCTAATTTAGAGCCTTAAATTTAAAGCTTTTTCTTTCCAACTTTTTGTGTCAACTACAAATTCGTCTGATGTAAAAGGGTGCAAGTTTGAAGATTGTAGATGAATTGGCAAAAAATAGAAAAATAAAAGTTAAAAATCACATAATGCAAAATTCTGGGCAAAATTTTGAAAATTTTGAAAATTGATAACCGTGGTGCTTATTCATGTGGAAGTGCCTTCTATCCACAAAAGTTTTAGGTCTCTGATACCAGCGCTCAGAACAGACAACAACAACAAGAACAACAACAACAACAACAACAGACAACGACGAGACCGGAAAAACTGTCAGAATAGAAGCCGTTTCTTACTTCGTTCGTCACCGGCTTCTGACAACAAGAACAGACAACGACGAGACCGGAAAAACTGTCAGAATAGAAGCCGTTTCTTACTTCGTTCGTCACCGGCTTCTGACAGACAGACTCCGGTCTGCGACCTGGGCTAACGCCCCACTGGCGCAGGGGAGCCGCATGACAATGTGTTGAAAGCAAACCATATTTCGTTCTTAATGTATCTCTTCATAAGCCTGCAAGTCAGTTTTATCATTCTTTTCTTTGAAATATCCAATAAAGATTACGTGGTCACCCCCGGTTTCGAACCGGACCTACCTGATTAAGAGACAGGGCCTCTAACCACTAGACCACCGTTCCAGACTACTCACCCTCCCACTAGCTGAACAGCTGTGACCCGTCAGGAGGTTACTGGCTGGTACAACTCCGCTGAATATGCCGGGCCGCTGGCGCCGGGTGCTGTGCTTGTCCCGAAAAGGCACGATATAAAGGTGCTTCTAGAAGATGAACCAAGCATTCTTTTGGGCTGAAATTTCTTGTATCGTCGAGCTAGGATCCTAAGCTAGCTTCATGCCAAATTTCTTCCACTTCCATCCATTTTAAGGACTTGAAACCATGGTGAGAAGCAAAGGTGGTCCAAGAAATTTAGCATCTTGTAATACATTTTGGACTAATTACTCGAAAGCCATTAGAGATAGGTGGGTAGTATAAGTGAGCGAAATGACCGCAAGTAACTTTCCTATTCAGCCATGTCAGTTCTGAGTTTGTGAGTGAGAAGAGCTTGGAACCAGGAAGATGCAAGTAAAAAGTTTTTTGACTCAATTTCTATTTATGCCTATAAAACGAAGAATTTCACCTTCACAATTTCCATCTCCAAATATTATCAGGTGCAAGCAATGTTCTTCCATTATTTGAAATTAAAACTCAAATCGGTCAATTAGATTGTGAGATATTAACGTTGAAATGAAACTAAACAAAATTTAGTCTTCCGAAAGAACTGTAAAAAGTAGGTCAAAATTTTACGTTTTGCACTCAAAACTATGCCTAAACACAAGAAAATTGACCTAGCTATCCCTAGGTAACTGTTTTTCAGCTAACTGAAGCTTGCCTTCTGATATTTCGAGCGCCCAAGTCGGCCATCAACTTTAATTAGGTTTTTGCTCGCGTGAAAAATAAAGCGTTCTTGCGCAATAAATATTATTGGATGAGCTCAATTTTTGTTCCCTAGCTGGCCCTTGTTACCTATTGAAAAGGGCACTAATTTCAAGCTCGCAGCTTAAGGAGTAAAAATTAGAAAAATATAAAACAGAAAAAGTTTGGGCCAAAATTTCTCAAAAACTATTTTCGATTTCGAATCGGGGCTTAATGTCGGGAGCAGGAGGGCTATCACCCTAAAAATTTCAGAGCTTTGACATCAATTCTCAGGCGGGACAGACAACAACAGACAGACTTCGGTCTGCGACCTGGGCTAACGCCCCACCGGCGCAGGAGAGCCGCATGACAATGTGCTGAAAGCAAACCATATTTCTTTCTTAATGTATCTCTTCATAAGCCTGAAACTCAGTTTTATCATTCTTTTCTTTGAAATAACCAATAAAGAGTACGTGGCCACCCCCCGCATTCGAACCGGACCTACTCGATCAAGAGACAGGGCCCCTAACCGCTAGACCATCGTGCCACACTACTCACCCTCCCACTAGCTGAACAGCTGTGACCCGTCAGGAGGTCACTGCCTGGTACAACTCCGCCGAATATGCCGGGCCGCTGGCGCCGGGTGCTGTGCTTGTCCCGAAAAGGCACGATATAAAGGTGCTTCTAGAAGACGAACGAAGCATTCTTTTGGGCTGAAATTAGTTGTATCGTCGAGCTAGGATCTTAAGCTAGCTTCATGCCAAATTTCTTCCACTTCCATCCATTTTAAAGACTTGAAACCATGGTGAGAAGCAAAGGTGGTCCGAGAAATCTAGCATCTTGTAATACATTTTGGACTAATTACTCGAAAGTCATTAGAGATAGGTGGGTAGTATAAGTGAGCGAAATGACCGCAAGTAACTTTCCTATTCAGCCATGTCAGTTCTGAGTTTGTGAGTGACATGAGCTTGGAACCAGGAAGATGCAAATAATTTTTTTGTTACTCAATTTCTATTTATGCCTATAAAACAAAGAATTTCACATTCACAAGTTCCATCTCCAAATATTATCAGGCGGAAGCAATGTTCTTTCATTATTTGAAATGAAAACTCAAATAGATCAATTAGATTGTGAGATATTAACGTTGAAATGAAATGAACCAAAATTCAGTCTTCCGGAAGAACTGTAAAAAGTAGGTCAAAATTTTACGTTTTGCACTCAAAACTATGCCTAAGCACAAGAAAATTGACCTAGCTACCCCTAGGTAACTGTCTTTCAGCTAACTGAAGCTTGCCTTCTGATATTTCGAGCGTCCAAGTCGGCCATCAACTTTAAGTAGGTTTTTTGCTCGGGTGAGAAATAAAGCCTTTTCGCGCAATAAATATTATTGGATGAGCTCAATTTTTGTTCCCTAGCTTGCCCTTGTTACCTATTAAAAAGGGCATAAATTTCAAGCTCGTAGCTTAAGGAGTAAAAATTAGAAAAATATAAAACAGAAAAAGTTTGGGCCAAAATTTCCCAAAAACTATTTTAGATTTCGAATCGGGGCTTCTGTTTGAATGTCTGGAGCAGGAGGGCTATCACCCTACAAAATTTCAGAGCTCTGACATCAATTCTCAGGCGGGACAGACAACAACAGACAGACCTCCGCCTGCGGCCTCGGCAGGTGCCGCTCCGGCGGAGGAGAAGCCGGTGACAATGTACGTTAGGCAAGCAGTTCGATTGACAGGCGAGTGTTTTCAGCAGTATGATACATATACTAACGCGATGTTGGGACTTGAGGTCTAATGGTCTCATTCTGACTACATTCAGTCCCATGTGTAAGTCCATGTTTTCCTAAACTAACATGTCTCTGCACACTGCGCCACGTTTGTCGTCTGTTCATGTCATCACATAAATAATCACACGTATAAAGTTTGGTTTGTTAAGTAAAGACTGGCTATGCCCAGAAAAAAGGAGATACAATATAAAATATTATGGGTTTGCCGACCATATTTCACCTACACCTGGAGATCTGCACACAATTCAGCCTATTTGTTGCCGAGTTAGCTTCGGTTATCCTAAGTTCCAGTCCGCATGCGCAGTAAAGTCTGCAGTGAATGAGAGCGAAGATACCGTTATAATTGACTGAAGCATGTTGGTATGTCGTTTGTTTATCTCCTGAACTAAACTATCCCTTATAGCCTAATATTCCTTACAATTCATACTGAGCATGCGCAGCACAATGCAATGTCATAATTCCGTAAATTGGGATTAGCAGATAGTATTCTGCTATTACTCTCAAATTTTTAGCCCAATCGGTCTATTGGCTCCCGAGATAGCCTCCCTGACCATAAGTTCTAATGCACATGCGCACTTACCTTTGTAGTAAGCAAGGGTGTCAAAACTTTCATACTAAATTTAAGCATGTTCGCTCTCCTCTGTCCATGTCCTCTTCTGAAATATCCTCACCTTGAAGGCTTATCTTTAAGATTTCTACTGCGCATGCGCAGGGCAGTGCAGCTTCACTATGACATTATTTGTGGTTATCACTCCGTGTCATTTTCTTGTTCACAAAATTTCAAAAAAATCGACCCGTAGGTTGCCGGGATAGCCTCTGTTACCATTAGTTCCACTGCGCATGCACAGTGACCTTTCATTGACCTGAAGACCGGATTCAAAATCTGCATGACCAATATCCTCTCATTAATATTGTTCGATAATATGGAATAGAGTGCAACGAGAGTTATATATTATTTACATGTCTAAATACGAAAGCGGATACAAGGGGCGAGGCTAGTGGGCTTAAGTCCCCCCCATGTGAAAATCCCTAGAGCTATAGCATGAGCAAAGGATGTTTGGAGGCAATGGCAGAGAGGCTGGAGCTAAAAGGTGAATTCAGGGTAGCGGGGGGATAGGAGGCACGTGCACCCCCCCCTTTGGTCGATCCTCAGCACCCCCTGAAATGGCCACGGCGCCCCTCAAACATTCGATGGCACCCCTGAAATGTCACTTCCCACCCTTTCCCCTAAGATGCAAAAATTGGCGCCCATCGGAAGGATTTTACGTGTCAAAAGTTGAGCTCTATGCTCCGGATTACACCCCTTGCCCTGCGGACGGTGCCTCCTCTATTGGTAATCCTTGATCCGCCTATGCTCAAGCTCCTCAGCCCCACCCCCTAACTGATGCCCTGGATCCGCCTATGCTCGAACTCCGTAGCCCCACCTTCGTACTGTCCTGGATCCGCCTATGCTCGAGCTCCCTAGCCCCACCCCGTACTGATGTCCTGGATCTGCCTATGCCGAAGCTCCTTACCCCACCCCGTACTGATGTCCTGGATCCGCCCATGCTCGAGCTCCTTAGCCCAACCTCCGTGCTGATGTCCTGGATTCGCCTATGCTCGATCTCCTTAGCCCACCCCCGTACTGATGTCCTGGGTCCGCCTATGCTCGAGCTCCTTAACCCCACCCCCGAACTGATGTCCTGGATCCGCCTATGCTGGAGCTCCTTAGCCCCACCCCTACTGATGTCCTGGATCCGCCTATGCTCGAGCTCTTTAGCCCCACCCCCATATTAATGTTCTGGATCCGCTTATGCTCGAGGTCCCGAGTTCCAACTAGCTCCTGATGTCCTGGATCCGCCTATGCTCGAGCTCCTTAGCCCCACCCCGTACTGATGTCCTGGATCCGCCTATGCTCGAGCTCACTAGCCCCACCCCGGTACTGATGTCTTGGATCCGCCTATGCTCGAGCTCCTTAGCCCCACCGCCATACTAATGGCCTGGATCCGCCACTGCTTATTAAGCTTATTTAAGGAGGGAGTGCAAGGAGTCACGTGTCATGGTATCACCACAAAGAGGTTTATTCGGCTGGGAAAGAAATGGTGTGCAACGGTGGATCCTTTGGCCAGTGCTACCTATGGTTAGAGGATGCATTAACTAGTGGGTAGATAGATAGACAGATGATAAACTTTTATTGGACGGAAACAATATGACAGGTATAACAAATAGATTGACGCAAAAGCCCGAAGGCTTAAGTGGTGGGGCGTCTCTTATCTCTCTCATAAAACACATCACTTTTACCGGACCTATCACACACATACACAGTAAGATTTGGACACACATAAAGAAACAAAACACAACAAACCAAACAAGCAAACCAGTTCCTGACCACCATATTGTTTTTTATTCGTCGCAAGTCGCCGCAGCGAGCGGGACCCTACCACACGGCCGCCACCCGGCCGTCCGACTGATATGAATATCTAATAGACAACGCGCCCGCCGCACGAGTAGAGGAGCCGAAACAAGACAGACTACCCTGCCACCACCGGGCATTCGCGCTGGTCTATAGCATGCGTAGATAGCTATGGTATCTGTCTCGCATAGCAGCTACCAGTGCGCCGCCCGCAGCCACGCTACGGCCGAACGGCGGGGTGAGGTTTCGAGCGGAAAACTTACTAGCATTGTGTATTACATTTAATTAAAGGTACAATGTTGTTGCTATGATATGCAACCTGTTGCGATGGCAAGATATGTCTTTGAACTAGCTTTTTGCCGAATTTCATCCACTTCCATCTATATTAACCGTTCGAAATCCTGGTGTGAAGCAAAAATGAACCGATAAAATTACCACATTGAAATGTATTTTACGGCTGATAGCGCGGAAGCCGTAAGAGATAAGTGGGGGGTATGAGTGAGAAAAATGACGGCAACGAAGTTTTCTATCCAGCCGTGTTAAGTTCAATACCGTAGCTATCATGGTCTGGAAACCAGGGGGCTGAGAATAAAAATTTTAAAAACTTATATTTAATTTTTGCCTCTAAAATAAAAAGTTTCAGTCTGAAAGTTTTTATCTGTAAATATATAATAAGGAGGCTATTCTCTTTTATTATCTGAAATAGGAACTAATTTATCTTAATTAGATCGGAAGATATAAGGGTTTGACTGATATTTTGGGAAATGCAGACCTTCGCAGAATGGGCCAAAAAGGACCCTTAAATTTCCGTTTTTGTTTTGTTTCTGTGTTTGTGCAGTACTGCACAAACGGGCCTTTAAATTGGTATTTGACTCAGAACCTGAACTGCTGTAGCTTCAGATATTTCGAGCCTGTAGTTTAGACTATGAGTTTTATGCCAAATTTAGGGTGCAAAGTTTAAAAGCTAATTTGGAGCCTTAAATTTATAACTTTTTCTTTCAAACTTTTTGTGTTACCTACAAATTTCCCTGATGTAAAAGGGTGCAAGTTTGAAGACTGTAGATGAATTAGCAAAAAATAGAAAAATAAAAGTCAAACATCACATAATGCAAAATTCTGGGCAAAATTTTGAAAATTTTGAAAATTGACAACCGTGGTGCTTATTCATTTGGAAGTGCCTTCTATCCACAAAAGTTTTAGGTCTCTGATACCAGCGCTCAGAACAGACAACAACAACAACAACAACAACCTCGGCCTTCGGCCTCGGCAGGTGCCGCTCCGGCGCAGGAGAAGCCGGTGACAATGTACTTTAGGCAAGCAGTTCGATTGACAGGCGAGTGTTTTCAGCAGTATGATACATATACTAACGCGATGTTGGGACTTGAGGTCTAATGTTCTCATTCTGACTACATTCAGTCCCATGTGTACGTCCATGTTTTCCTAAACTAACATGTTTCTGCACACTGCGCCACGTTTGTCGTCTGTTCATGTCATCACATAAATAATCACACGTATAATGTTTGGTTTGTTAAGTAAAGACTGGCTATGCCCAGAAGAAAGGAGATACAATATAAAATATTATGGGTTTGCCGACCATATTTCATCTATACCTGGAGATCTTCACACAATTCAGCCTATTTGTTGCCGAGTTAGCTTCGGTTATCCTAAGTCCCAGTCCGCATGCGCAGTAAAGTCTGCAGTGAATGAGAGCGAAGATACCGTTATAATTGAGTGAAGCATGTTGGTATGTCGTTTGTTTGTCTCCTGAACTAAACTATCCCTTATAGCCTAATATTCCTTAGAATTCATACTGAGCATGCGCAGCACAATGCAATGTCATAATTCCGTGAATTGGGATTAGCAGATAGTATTCTGCTATTACTCTCAAATTTTTAGCCCAATCGGTCTATTGGTTCCCGAGATAGCCTCCCTGACCATAAGTTCTAATGCGCATGCGCACTTACCTTTGTAGTAAGCAAGGGTGTCAAAACTTTCATACTAAATTTAAGCATGTTCGCTCTCCTCTGTCCATGTCCTCTTCTGAAATATCCTCACCTTTAAGGCTTATCTTTAAGATTTCTACTGCGCATGCGCAGGGCAGTGCAGCTTCACTATGACATTATTTGTGGTTTTCACTCCGTGTCATTTTCTTGTTCACAAAATTTCAAAAAAATCGACCCGTAGGTTGCCGGGATAGCCTCTGTTACCATTAGTTCCACTGCGCATGCACAGTGACCTTTCATTGACCTGAAGACCGGATTCAAAATCTGCATGACCGATTTCCTCTCATTAATATTGTTCGACAATATGGAATAGAGTGCAACGAGATTTATATATTATTTACATGTCTAAATACGATAGCGGATACAAGGGGCGAGGCTAGTGGGCTTAAGTCCCCCCCCCATGTGAAAAGGCCTAGAGCTATAGCATTAGCAAAGAATGTTTGGAGGCAATGGCAGAGAGGCTGGAGCTAAAAGGTGAATTCAGGGTAGAGGGGGGATAGGAGGTACGTGCACCCCCCCTTTGTTCGATCCTCAGCACCCCCTGAAATGGCCACGGCGCCCCTCAAACATTCGATGGCACCCCTGAAATGTCACTTCCCACCCTTTCCCCTAAGATGCAAAAATTGGCGCTCATCGGAAGGATTTTTCGTGTCAAAAGTGGCGCTCTATGCTCCGGATTACACCCCTTGCCCTGCGGACGGTGCCTCCTCTATCGGTAATCCTTGATCCGCCTATGCTCAAGCTCCTTAGCCCCAACCCCGAACTGATATCCTGGATCCGCTAATGCTCCAAC
This sequence comes from Lepas anatifera, assembly GCA_034440635.1. Classification (NCBI taxonomy): domain Eukaryota; kingdom Metazoa; phylum Arthropoda; class Thecostraca; family Lepadidae; genus Lepas; species Lepas anatifera. Next base: position 103,980 of record JAOTON010001928.1, on the reverse strand, counting down.
TCCTGAGGCCCATCCCCGTACTGATGTCCTGGATCCGCCTATGCTCGAGCTCCTCAGCCGCACCCCCTTACTGATGTCCTGGATCCGCCTATGCTCGAACTCCGTAGCCCCACCATCGTACTGTCCTGGATCCGCCTATGATCGAGCTCCCTAGCCCCACACCGTACTGATACTGAGCTATAGCATTAGCAAAGAATGTTTGGAGGCAATGGCAGAGAGGCTGGAGCTAAAAGGTGAATTCAGGGTAGAGGGGGGATAGGAGGTACGTGCACCCCCCTTTGTTCGATCCTCAGCACCCCCTGAAATGGCCACGGCGCCCCTCAAACATTCGATGGCACCCCTGAAATGTCACTTCCCACCCTTTCCCCCTAAGATGCAAAAATTGGCGCTCATCGGAAGGATTTTTCGTGTCAAAAGATGCGCTCTATGCTCCGGATTACACCCCTTGCCCTGCGGACGGTGCCTCCTCTATCGGTAATCCTTGATCCGCCTATGCTCAAGCTCCTTAGCCCCAACCCCGAACTGATATCCTGGATCCGCTAATGCTCCAACTCCTGAGGCCCATCCCCGTACTGATGTCCTGGATCCGCCTATGCTCGAGCTCCTCAGCCGCACCCCCTTACTGATGTCCTGGATCCGCCTATGCTCGAACTCCGTAGCCCCACCTTCGTACTGTCCTGGATCCGCCTATGATCGAGCTCCCTAGCCCCACACCGTACTGATGTCCTGGATCTGCCTATGCTCAAGCTCCTTACCCCACCCCGTACTGATGTCCTGGATCTGCCTATGCTCGAGCTCCTTTGCCCCACCCCCGAACTGATGCCCTGGATCCGCCTATGATCGAGCTCCTTAGGCCAATCCCCGTACTGATGTCCTGGTTCCGCCTATGCTCGAACTCCTTAGCCCCACCCCTGTACTGATGTCCTGGATCCGCCTATGCTCGAGCTCCTTAGCCCCACCTCCGCGCTGATGTCCTGGATTCGCCTATGCTCGATCTCCTTAGCCCACCCCCGTACTGATGTCCTGGGTCCGCCTATGCTCGAGCTCCTTAACCCCACCCCCGAACTGATGTCCTGGATCCGCCTATGCTGGAGCTCCTTAGCCCCACCCACTACTGATGTCCTGGATCCGCCTATGCTCGAGCTCCTTAGCCCCAACCCCGTATTGATGTTCTGGATCCGCTTATGCTCGAGGTACCGAGTTCCAACCCGCTCCTGATGTCCTGGATCCGCCTATGCTCGAGCTCCTTAGCCCCACCTCCGTGCTGATGTCCTGGATTCGCCTATGCTCGAGCTCACTAGCCCCAGCCCGGTACTGATGTCTTGGATCCGCCTATGCTCGAGCTCCTTAGCCCCACCCCCCATACTAATGGCCTGGATCCGCCACTGCTTATTAAGTTTATTTAAGCAGGGAGTGCAAGGAGTCACGTGTCATGGTATCACCACAAAGAGGTTTATTCGGCTGGGAAAGAAATGGTGTGCAACGGTGGATCCTTTGGCCAGTGCTACCTATGGTTAGAGGATGCATTAACTAGTGGGTAGATAGATAGACAGATGATAAACTTTTATTGGACGGAAACAATATGACAGGTATAACAAATAGATTGACGCAAAAGCCCGAAGGCTTAAGTAATGGGGCCTCTCTTATCTCTCTCATAAAACACATCACTTTTAACGGACCTATCACACACATACACAGTAAGATTTGGACACACATAAAGAAACAAAACACAACAAACCAAACAAGCAAACCAGTTCCTGACCACCATTTTGTTTTTTATTCGTCGCAAGTCGCCGCAGCGAGCGGGACCCTACCGCACGGCCGCCACCCGGCCGTCCGACTGATATGAATATCTAATAGACAACGCGCCCGCCGCACGAGTAGAGGCGCCGAAACGAGACAGACTACCCTGCCACCACCGGGCATTCGCGCTGGTCTATAGCATGCGTACATAGCTATGGTATCTGTCTCGCATAGCAGCTACCAGTGCGCCGCCCGCAGCCACGCTACGGCCGAACGGCGGGGTGAGGTTTCGAGCGGAAAACTTACTAGCATTGTGTATTACATTTAATTAAAGGTACACTGTTGTTGCTATGATATGCAACCTGTTGCGATGGCAAGATATGTCTTTGAACTAGCTTTTTGCAGAATTTCATCCACTTCCATCTATTATAACCATTCGAAATCCTGGAGTGAAGCAAAAATGAACCGATAAAATTACCATATTGAAATGTATTTTACGGCTGATAGCGCGGAGGCCGTAAGAGATAAGTGGGGGGTATGAGTGAGAAAAATGACGGCAACGAAGTTTTCTATCCAGCCGTGTTAAGTTCAATACCGTAGCTATCATGGTCTGGAAACCAGGGGGCTGAGAATAAAAATTTTAAAAACTTATATTTTATTTTTGCCTCTAAAATAAAAAGTTTCAGTCTGAAAGCTTTTATCTCTAAATATATAATAAAGGAGGCTATTCTCTTTTATTATCTGAAATGGGAACTAATTTATCTTAATTAGATCGGAAGATATAAGGGTTTGACTGATATTTTGGGAAATGCAGACCTTCGCAGAATGGGCCAAAAAGGACCCTTAAATTTCCGTTTTTGTTTTGTTTCTGTGTTTGTGCAGTACTGCACAAACCGGCCTTTAAATTGGTATTTGACTCAGAACCTGAACTGCTGTAGCTTCAGATATTTCGAGCCTGTAGTTTAGACTATGAGTTTTATGCCAAATTTAGGGTGCAAAAATTAAAAGGTAATTTGGAGCCTTAAATTTATAACTTTTTCTTTCAAACTTTTTGTGTGACCTACAAATTTCCCTGATGTAAAAGGGTGCAAGTTTGAAGACTGTAGATGAATTAGCAAAAAATAGAAAAATAAAAGTAAAAAATCACATAATGCAAAATTCTGGGCAAAATTTTGAAAATTGACAACCGTGGTGCTTATTCATTTGGAAGTGCCTTCTATCCACAAAAGTTTTAGGTCTCTGATACCAGCGCTCAGAACAGACAACAACAACAACCTCGGCCTGCGGCCTCGGCAAGTGCCGCTCCAGCGCAGGAGAAGCCGGTGACAATGTACGTTAGCCAAACAGTTCGATTGACAGGCGAGTGTTTTCAGCAGTATGATACTTATACCAACGCAATTTTCGGACTTTAGGCCTTGTGTTCTCATTATGACTCCATTCAATCCCCTTTGTAAGCCCATGTTTTCCTAAATTAGCATGTCTCTGTACACTGCGCCACGTTTGCCCTCTGTTCATGTCATCAAATAAATAAACACAAGTATAATGGTTGTTTTGTTAAGTAAAGACTGAGCATGACCAGAAGAAAGGAGATACAATATAAAATATGATGGGTTTGCCGACCGTATTTCACCTACGCCTGCAGATTTTCAGCCAATTCAGCCAATTTGTTAACGAGTTAGCTTCGATTGCCCTAATTCCCAGTCCGCATGCGCAGTAACGTCTGCAGTGAATGAGAGCAAAGGTACCGTTATAGTTGACTGAAGCATGTTAACATGCCGTTTGTTTGTCTCCTGGTCTAAATGATCCCTTATAGCCTATTATTCCTTAGAATTCCTACTGCACATGCGCATAATAGTGCAGCGTCATAATGCCATCAATTATGATTAGCAGATGAAATTCTGCTATTACTCTCAAATTTTTAGCCCAATCAGTCTATTGGCTCCCGAGATAGCCTCCCTGACCATAAGTTCTAATGCACATGCGCACTTACCTTTGTAGTAAGCAAGGGTGTCAAAACTTTTATACTAAATTTAAGCATGTTCGCTCTCCCTCTGTCCATGTCCTCTTCTGAAATATTCTCACCTTTAAGGCTTATCTTTAAGATTTCTACTGCGCATGCGCAGGGCAGTGCAGCTTCACTATGACATTATTTGTGGTTTTCACTCCGTGTCATTTTCTTGTTCACAAAATTTCAAAAAAATCGACCCGTAGGTTGCCGAGATAGCCTCTATTACCATTAGTTCCAGTGCGCATGCGCAGTGACCTTTTGTTGACCTGAATACTACATTCGAAATCTGCATGGTCGATTGCCTCTCATTGATATTGTTCGGTAATTTGGTACGGAGTGCAACGAAATCTTCAATCTTTCATATGCTTATATACATACATGGTTGCTATTCAAATGGTGGTAGATACAACGTGCGGAGCTAGGGGCTGAACTCCCCCGCAATGGCAGAATATCTATGGTTAATACAAACACATAAACTGTTCCGAGGCAATGGCGGGGAAGGCTCCAGTCCCGCACCAGCCCCCCATCCTCACTGCTCCCCCGTCAGAAATGTCTCCCATGAGCTATCTCAGCACGCCTCTGGACCCTGCTACCCTTCCCTAGATGCCTGAGGGTGTCACTGCTCACGTCCTCGGATCTCTAAACACGCCTCGGCACCCTCTGCCCTCTAGTCAGGTTCCCGTCCGGCCCGACCGGCTAGCCACCCGCTGTATTCACTCGGATAGAAATTTTATGCCTTTCTTGCACGCATTTACCGGCTGCAGCCTACTGCCGCAGCACAGAAGGTCCATGCAAGAAGGGCAGAATGACGTCACTCCTGCTGCGGGAAAAAGGTGACCGAAGTATTTTGGCCCTCAGTGGCGAGCTAGTCGTCGAAGCGTCATGAAACAAAAACGGCAGAGCTCATAATTTCCGATACTACAAGTATAGTGAGAGCCATATATCTCAGTTGAGTATAAAGGCACTTTATCACGTGATGAATCTATTACAACCTATGAAAACCGTATCAAATTCAGTCTTTATCATCATATAGCTCAAAACCTATGGGAGACGCGCGGGTATGGTCAGGCAGACGGTTGTAGAACTTGAGCCGGGCTTTTTTGGTACCAATTTTGAAAAGAATATTTGGAAATATATAGTCATAAATTCCCAAAAAAACAAAAAATATTGTATTTTTGCAGAAAAATATTTCCCACTAACTCAGAGATTTGAGTTTAGAACATGTTGTTGTAATGACAATACCCATTCCAACAAAGAAAATTGCGTTCAAAAATATCCAGAATTTTTAAGGTTATATGGTTTTAAAGTTTTAGGCCATAATTGCAATGTTTTGGAAAAAGGGCCAAAACTGACCTTCAAAATTATGCTTTCGGTTCAGTTTAGTATCTATGCAGTAATGAACAGTCCATTCTGTCTGTAAAAATCCAGTTTGGAACACCTAGCATCATATCTTCAGATATTTCGAACTTATAACTTTGGTAATGCATTTCACTACAAATTGGTGGTAAAAGTTTCAAAAAATCATTTTGGAAGTACAAATTTAAATTTTTTGCTTCAAACTTTGAGCAACAACTGGTAATTGTTTGTGTGTAAAAGACTGTAAGTTTGAAAGCTGTACACTAAAAATATAAAAATAGAAAAATAAAAGTTTAGAAAAATATAATCCAAAATTTTGGAAAAGTTGTTGCAAAATTCGAAAATCTGCAGCCGTCGGGATTTTTTATGGGTTCCTGCCTTTCATCCCTGCAATTTTCAAGTATCTGATACCAGTCCTCAGAACAGACAACAACAACTACTACCTCGGCCTGCGGCCTCGGCAGGTGCCGCTCCGGCGCAGGAGAAGCCGGTGACAATGTACGTTAGGCAAGCAGTACGATTGACAGGCGAGTGTTTTCAGCAGTATGATACCTATACTAACGCGATGTTGGGACTTGAGGTCTAATGTTCTCATTCTGACTACATTCAGTCCCATGTGTAAGTCCATGTTTTCCTAAACTAACATGTGTCTGCACACTGCGCCACGTTTGTCGTCTGTTCATGTCATCACATAAATAATCACACGTATAAAGTTTGGTTTGTTAAGTAAAGACTGGCTATGCCCAGGAGAAAGGAGATACAATATAAAATATTATGGGTTTGCCGACCATATTTCACCTACACCTGGAGATCTTCACACAATTCAGCCTATTTGTTGCCGAGTTAGCTTCGGTTATCCTAAGTCCCAGTCCGCATGCGCAGTAAAGTCTGCAGTGAATGAGAGCGAAGATACCGTTATAATTGACTGAAGCATGTTGGTATGTCGTTTGTTTGTCTCCTGAACTAAACTATCCTTTATAGCCTAATATTCCTTAGAATTCATACTGAGCATGCGCAGCACAATGCAATGTCATAATTCCGTGAATTGGGATTAGCAGATAGTATTCTGCTATTACTCTCAAATTTTTAGCCCAATCGGTCTATTGACTCCCGAGATAGCCTCCCTGACCATAAGTTCTAATGCGCATGCGCACTTACCTTTGTAGTAAGCAAGGGTGTCAAAACTTTCATACTAAATTTAAGCATGTTTGCTCTCCTCTGTCCATGTCCTCTTCTGAAATATCCTCACCTTTAAGGCTTATCTTTAAGATTTCTACTGCGCATGCGCAGGGCAGTGCAGCTTCACTATGACATTATTTGTGGTTTTCACTCCGTGTCATTTTCTTGTTCACAAAATTTCAAAAAAATCGACCTGTAGGTTGCCGGGATAGCCTCTGTTACCATTAGTTCCACTGCGCATGCGCAGTGACCTTTCATTGACCTGAAGACCGGATTCAAAATCTGCATGACCGATTTCCTCTCATTGATATTGTTCGACAATATGGAATAGAGTGCAACGAGATTTATATATTATTTACATGTCTAAATACGATAGCGGATACAAGGGGTGAGGCTAGTGGGCTTAAGTCCCCCCCCATGTAAAAATGCCTAGAGCTATAGCATGAGCAAAGGATGTTTGGAGGCAATGGCAGAGAGGCTGGAGCTAAAAGGTGAATTCAGGGTAGCGGGGGGATAGGAGGCACGTGCACCCCCCCTTTGGTCGATCCTCAGCACCCCCTGAAATGGCCACGGCGCCCCTCAAACATTCGATGGCACCCCTGAAATGTCACTTCCCACCCTTTCCCCTAAGATGCAAAAATTGGCGCTCATCGGAAGGATTTTTCGTGTCAAAAGTGGCACTCTATGCTCCGGATTACACCCCTTAACCTGCGGACGGTGCCTCCTCTATCGGTAATCCTTGATCCGCCTATGCTCAAGCTCCTTAGCCCCACCACCGAACTGATATCCTGGATCCGCTAATGCTCCAACTCCTGAGACCCATCCCCGTACTGATGTCCTGGATTCGCCTATGCTCGAGCTCCTCAGCCCCACCTCCGAACTGATGTCCTGGATCCGCCTATGCTCGAACTCCGTAGCCCCACCTTCGTACTGTCCTGCATCCGCCTATGCTCGAGCTCCTTACCCCACCCCGTACTGATGTCCTGGATCCACCTATGCTCGAGCTCCTTAGCCCCACCTCCGTGCTGATGTCCTGGATTCGCCTATGCTCGATCTCCTTAGCCCACGCCCGTACTGATGTACTGGGTCAGCCTATGCTCGAGCTCCTTAACCCCACCCCCGAACTGACGTCCTGGATCCGCCTATGCTGGAGCTCCTTAGCCCCACCCCCATACTAATGGCCTGGATCCGCCACTGCTTATTAAGTTTATTTAAGCAGGGAGTGCAAGGAGTCACGTGTCATGGTATCACCACAAAGAGGTTTATTCGGCTGGGAAAGAAATGGTGTGCAACGGTGGATCCTTTGGCCAGTGCTACCTATGGTTAGAGGATGCATTAACTAGTGGGTAGATAGATGGACAGATGATAAACTTTTATTGGACGGAGACAATATGACAGGTATAACAAATAGATTGACGCAAAACCCCGAAGGCTTAAGTGGTGGGGCCTCTTTTATCTCTCTCATAAAACACATCACTTTTACCGGACCTATCACACACATACACAGTAAGATTTGGACACACATAAAGAAACAACAAAACACAACAAACCAAACAAGCAAACCAGTTCCTGACCACCATTTTGTTTTTTATTCGTCGCAAGTCGCCGCAGCGAGCGGGACCCTACCGCACGGCTGCCACCCGGCCGTCCGACTGATATGAATATCTAATAGAGAACGCACCCGCCGCACGAGTAGAGGAGCCGAAAGACAGACTACCCTGCCACCACCGGGCATTCGCGCTGGTCTATAGCATGCGTAGATAGCTATGGTATCTGTCTCGCATAGCAGCTACCAGTGCGCCGCCCGCAGCCACGCTACGGCCGAACGGCGGGGTGAGGTTTCGAGCGGAAAACTTACTAGAATTGTGTATTACATTTAATTAAAGGTACACTGTTGTTGCTATGATATGCATTGTGTTGCGATGGCAAGATATGTCTTTCAACTAGCTTTTTGCCGAATTTCATTCACTTCCATCTATATTAACCATTCGAAATCCTGGTGTGAAGAAAAAATGAACCGATAAAATTACCACCTTGAAATGTATTTTACGGCTGATAGCGCGGAAGCCGTAAGAGATAAGTGGGGGGTATGAGTGAGAAAAATGACGGCAACGAAGTTTTTTATCCAGCCGTGTTACGTTCAATACCGTAGCTATCACGGTCTGGAAACCAGGGGGCTGAGAATAAAAATTAAAAAAACTTATATTTTATTTTTGCCTCTAAAATAAAAAGTTTCGGCCTGAAAGTTTTTATCTCTAAATATATAATAAAGGAGGCTATTCCCTTTTATTATCTGAAATGGGAACTAATTTATCTTAATTAGATCGGAAGATATAAAGGTTTGACTGATATTTTGGGAAATGCAGACCTTCGCAGAATGGGCCAAAAAGGACCCTTAAACTTCCGTTTTTGTTTTGTTTCTGTGTTTGTGCAGTACTGCACAAACCGGCCTTTAAATTGGTATTTGACTCAGAACCTGAACTGCTGTAGCTTCAGATATTTCGAGCCTGTAGTTTAGACTATGAGTTTTATGCCAAATTTAGGGTGCAAAGTTTAAAAGCTAATTTGGAGCCTTAAATTTATAACTTTTTCTTTCAAACTTTTTGTGTGATCTACAAATTTCCCTGACGTAAAAGGGTGCAAGTTTGAAGACTGTAGATGAATTAGGAAAAAATAGAAAAATAAAAGTTAAAAATCACATAATGCAAAATTCTGGGCAAAATTTTGAAAATTTTGAAAATTGAAAACCGTGGTGCTTATTCATTTGGAAGTGCCTTCTATCCACAAAAGTTTTAGGTCTCTGATACCAGCGCTCAGAACAGACAACAACAACAACAGACAACCTCGGCCTGCGGCCTCGGCAGGTGCTGCTCTGGCGCAGGAGAAGCCGGTGACAATGTACGTTAGCCAAACAGTTCGATTGACAGGCGAGTTTTTTTCAGCAGTTTGATACTTATAACAACGCAATGTTGGAGTTTTAGGTTTTGTGTTCTCATTATGGCTCCATTCAATCCCCTGTCTAGGCCCATGTTTTCCTAAATTAGCATGTCTCTGCATACTGCACCACGCTTGCCCTCTGTTCATATCATCAAAGAAATAAACACACGCATAATGTTTGTTTTGTCAAGCAAAGACTGGGCATGACGAGAAGAAAGAAAATACAATATAAAATATGATGGGTTTTCCGACGGTATTTCACCTATACCTGCAGATTTTCACCCAATTCAGCCTATTTCTTACCGAGTTATGCCCCAGCTCGAGACCTCAGCCCCACGACCGAACTGATGTCCTGGATCCGCCCATGCTCGAGCTCCTTACCCCACCCGCTTACAAATGTCCTTGATCTGCCTATGCTCGAACTCCGTAGCCCCACCTCTATACTGCCCTGGATCCGCCTATGCTTGAACTCCTTAGCCCCTACCCCTACTGATGTCCTGGATCCGCCTATGCTTGAGCTCCCGAGCCCCACCCACGTACTGATGTCCTGAAGCCGCTTATGCTCGAGCTCCTTAGCCCCACCCCCGTACTGATCTCCTGGATCCGCCTATGCTGGATCTCCTTAGCCCAATCCCCGTACCGATATGCTGGATCCGCCTATGCTCAAACTCCTTAGCCTCTACCCCCGTACTGATATCCTGGTTCCGCTTATGCTCGAGCTCCTTAGCCCCACACCCGTACTGATGTCCTGGATCCGCCTATGCTCGAACTCTTTAGCCCCTACCCCTGTGCTGATGTCCTGGATCCGCTTATGCTTGAACTCCTTAGCCCCACCTCTGTACTGATGTACTTTATCCGCCTATACTCGAACCCCTTAGCCCCACCCCCGTACTGATGCCCTGGATCCGCCTCTGCTCGAGCTCTTTAGCCCCACCCCCGTACAGATGTCCTGGATCCACCTATGCTCGATCTCCTTAGCCCCACCCCCGTACTGATGTCCTGGATCCGCCTATGCCCCAGCTCCTTAGCCCCACCCCCGTACTGAGGCCTGGATCCGCCTTTGCTGGAGCTCCTTAGCCCCACCCCCGTACTGATGTCCTGGATCCGCCTATGCTCGAACATTTTAGCCCCACCTCCGTACTGATGTCCTGGATCCGCCTATGCTCGAACTCCTTAGCCCCTACCCCCTACTGATGTCCTGGATCCGCCTATGCTCGAGCTCCTTACCCCACCTTCTTACTGATATCCTGGATCCGCCTATGCTCGAACTCCGTAGCCCCTACCCCCCCCACTGATGTCATGGATCCGCCTTTACTCGAGCACCGGAGCCACACCCCTGCACTGATATCCTGGATCCGCCTATGCTCGAGCTCCTTAGCCCCACCCCCGAACTGATGTCCTGGATCTGCCTATGCTCGAACTCAGTAGCCCCACCTCCGTACTGCCCTGGATTCGCCTATACTCGAACTCTTTAGCCCCTACCACCCTACTAATGTCCTGGATCCGCCTATGCTGGAACACCCGAGCCCCACCACCGTACTGATGTCCTAGATCCGCCTATGCTCGTGCTCCCGAGCCCCACCCCCCGTACTGATCAGCTGAATCCGCTTATGCTCGAGCTTCTTAGCCCCACCCCCGTACTGATATCCTAAATCCGCCTATGCGCGAACTCTTTAGCCCCTACCCACGTTCTGATGTCCTGGATCCGCTTATGCTCGAGCTCCTTAGCTTCACCCGCGTACTGATGTCCTTGATCCGCCTACACTCAAGCCCTTTAGCCCCACCGCCGTACTGATGTCCTAGATCCGTCTCTGCTCGAGCTCCTTAGCCCCACACCCATACTGATGTCCTGGATCAGCCTATGCTCGAGCTCCGTATCTCCACCAGCGTACAGATGTTCTAGATCCGCCTATGCTCGATCTCCTTAGCCCCATCCCCGTTCTAATATCCTGGATCCGCCTATGCTCAAACTCCGTAGCCCCTACCCCCCTACTGATGTCCTGGATCCGCCTATGCTGGAACTCCCGAGTCTCACCCCGTACTGATGTCCTGAATCTGCTAATGCTCAGCTGCTTAGCCCCATCCCCGTACTAATGTCCTGGATCCGCCTATGCTCTAACTCCCTAGCCCGACCCTTGTACCGATGTCCTGGATCCGCCTATGCTCTAACTCCCTAGCCCCACCCTCGTACTGATGTCCTGGGTCTGCCTATGCTCGAACTCTTTAGCCCGTACCCCCATGCTGATGTCCTGGATCCGCTTATGCTCGAGCTCCTTACCCCCACACCCGTAACGACCCCACCTCCGTGCCCCCCCGAAACGACATAGGCGGATCCAAGGGGGAAAGGGGACAGGTGCCCCCCATAGAATCTTAGCGCCCCCTGAAATTGTCCCGGAAACCCCTGGAAAGTTCGATGGCACCCCCTGAAATGTCGTTTTCCCCGAGATGCAGGTATCGGAGTCTACTGATAGGTTTTAGCGCCTACTTGATAGGTTTTCCGGCCAAAAGTGGCGTCCCTGGTGTAGATAGCGCCCACCAGGAAATTTCCCCTTCCACCTCGCTCCCGATAGGCAATCCTGGATCCGCGTATGGGAAGCGACATTTCAGGGAGCGTCATCGACCTTGAGAGGCGTGTCTTTACAATTTCAGAGGGCGCCGATGGTCAATTGGGGGTTGGGGGAGGGGGATGGGGGAAAAGGGTGAGGGAGGGCACCTAGCCTACTTATTCCCTGGATCCACCCATGGTCCAAAAACAGAAACATAATACTCTTATTGTAAACTCGGACTTTTACGGTACTCTAATTACTTGTGATGCATTATGGGTAGTAATGGTTACTTTTTTACCACACCATAAATAAACAGACACGGCCGCGCCGATCGCCGGCGTTGCCGCGGCGTGGACGCACGGGTGACGCGTGGTGATTTGCTACAACGTTGCGTGGAGAAACGGCATGTTTGTAAAGATAACTTGGTGTTTCATTGATATCTATGCAGATGGAATGTCGACATATGTCTCTTACCTAGCTGCATGCAAAATTTCATTTCCCTCCAATGACTCTAACCACCCTAAACCCCGGTGTGAAGCAAAAATGAACTGATAAAATTACCACTTTGAAATGTACTTTACGGCTTATAGCGCGGAAGCCGTAAGAGATAAGGGGGGGTATGAGTGAGAAAAATGAGGGCAACGAAGTTTTCTATCCAGCCGTGTTAAGTTCAATACCGTAGCTATCATGGTCTGGAAACCAGGGGGCCGAGAATAAAAATTTTAAAAACTTATATTTTATTTTTGCCTATAAAATAAAAAGTTTCTGTCTGAAAGTTTTTATCTCTAAATATATAATAAAGGAGGCTATTCTCTCTTATTATCTGAAATAGGAATTAATTTTTATCAATTAGATCGGAAGATATAAGCGTTTGAATGATATTTTGGGAAATGCAGACCTTCACGGAATGGGCCAAAAAGGACCCTTAAATTTCCGTTTTTGTTTTGTTTCTGTGTTTGTGCAGTACTGCACAAACCGGCCGTTAAGTTGATATTTGACTCAGAACCTGACATGCTGTAGCTTCAGATATTTCGAGCCTGTAGTTTAGACCATGAGTTTCATGCCAAATTTAAGGTGCAAAGTTTAAAAGCTAATTTAGAGCCCTAAATTTAAAGCTTTTTCTTTCCAACATTTTCTGTAAACTACAAATTTCCCTCCTGTAAAAGGGTGCAAGTATGAAGAGTCTAGATGAATTAGCAAAAAATAGAAAAATAAAAGTTAAAAATCACATAATGCAAAATTCTGGGCAAAATTTTAAAAGTTTTGAAAATTGACAACCGTGGTGCTTATTCATTTGGAAGTAACTTCTATTCACAAAAGTTTTAGGTCTCTCATACCAGCGCTCAGAACAGACAACAACAACAACAACCTCGGCCTGCGGCCTCGGCAGGTGCCGCTCCGGCGCAGGAGAAGCCGGTGACAATGTACGTTAGGCAAACAGTTCGATTGACAGGCGAGTGTTTTCAGCAGTATGATACTTATACCACACAATTTTCGGACTTTAGGTCTTGTGTTCTCGTTATGACTCCATTCAATCCCCTTTGTAAGCCCATGTTTTCCTAAATTAGCATGTCTCTGCACACTGCGCCACGTTTGCCCTCTGTTCATGTCATCAAATAAATAAACTCACGTATAATGGTTGTTTTGTTAAGTAAAGACTGGGAATGACCAGAAGAAAGGAGATACAATATAAAATATGATGGGTTTCCCGACCGTAATTCACCTATACCTGCAGATTTTCACCCAATTCAGCCAATTTATTAACGAGTTAGCTTCGGTTACCCTAAGTCCCAGTCCGCATGCGCAGTAACGTCTTCAGTGATTAAGAGCAAAGATAACGTTATAGTTGACTGAAGCATGTCAATATGCCGTTTGTTTGTCTCCTGGTCTAAATGATCCCTTATAGCCTATTATTCCCTAGAATTCCTACTGCACATGCGCATAATAGTGCGGCGTCATAATGCCATCAATTAGGATTAGCAGATGATATTCTGCTTTTACTCGCAAAAATTTGAGCGAAATCGGTCTATTGGCTCCCGAGATAGCCTCCATGACCATGAGTTCTAATGCGCATGCGCACTGACTTTTGTTGTTACGAAGGGTGACAAAACATTCATGCTAAATTTAAGCACGTTGGCTTTCCCTCTGTTCAGATCCTCCTCTGAAATATCCTAGCCTTTCAGGCTTATTTCATAATTTCTTCTGCGCATGCGCAGAGCAGTGCAGCTTCAATGACATTTTTGACTTATATTTCGTGCTATTCTTTTGTTCACAAAATGTCAAAAAAATCGACCCGTAGGTTGCCGAGATAGCCTATGTTACCATTAAATCCAGTGCGCATGCGCAGTGACCGTTTGTTGACCTGAATACCACATTCGAAATCTGCATGGTCGATTGGCTCTCATTGATATTTTTCGGTAATTTGGTACTGAGTGCAACGAAATCTTCAATCTTTCATATGCTAATATACATACATGGTGGCTATTCAAATGGTGGTTGATACAATGGGCGGAGCTAGGGGCTGAACTCCCCCCCCATGTCAGAATATCTATGGTTAATACAAACACAGAAGCTGTTCCGAGTCAATCGCGGGGAAGGCTCCAGTACCGTACCAGCCCCCATCCTCACTGCTCCCCCGTCCGAAATGTCTCCTATGAGCTATCTCAGCACGCCTCTGGACCCTGCTACCGTTCCCTAGATGCCTGAGGGCATTACTGCTCACTTCCTCCGATCTCTAAACAAGCCTCGGCACCCTCTGCCCTCTAGTCAGGTTCCCGTCCGCCCCGACCGGCTAACCACCCGCTGTATACACTCGGATAGAAATTTTATGCCTTTCTTGCACGCATTTACCGGCTGCAGCCTACTGCCCCAGCACAGAAGGTCCATGTAAGAAGGGCAGAATGACGTCACTACTGCTGCGGGAAAAACGAGACCGAAGTATTTTGCCCCTCAGTGGCGAACTAGTCGTCGGAGCGTCATGAAACAAAAACGGCAGAGCTCATAATTTCTCATACTACAAGTATAGAGAGATCCATATATCTCAGTTGAGTATAAAGGCACTTTGTCGCGTGATAAATCTATTACAACCTATGAAAACCGCATCAAATTCAGTCTTTATCATCATATAGCTCAAAACCTATGGGAGACGCGCGGGTATGGTCAGGCAGACGGTTGTAGAGCTTGAGCCAGGCTTTTTTTGGTACCAATTTCGAAAAGAAAATTTGTAAATATATAGTCATAAATTCCCAAAAAACAAAAAAATATTGTATTTTTGCAGAAAAATATTTCCCATTAACTCAGAAATTTGCATTTAGAATATGTTGTTGTAATGACAATACCCATCTCAACAAAGAAAACTGCGTTCAAAAATGTCCAGAATTTTGAAAGTTATATGGTTTTAAAATTTTAGGCAATAATTGCAATGTTCTGGAAAAAGGGCCAAAACTGACCTTCAAAATTATGCTTTTGGTTCAGTTTAGGGCCTATGCAGTAATGCAGAGTCCATTCTGTCTATAAAAATCCAGTTTGGAACACCTAGCATCATATCTTCAGATATTTCGAACTTATAACTTTGGTAATGCATTTCACTACAAGTTGGAGGTAAAAGTTTCAAAAAATCATTTTGGAAGTACAAATTTAAATTTTTGCTTCAAACTTTGAGCAACAACTGGTAATTGTTCGTGTGTAAAAGAGTGTAAGTTTGAAAACTGTAGACTAAAAATAGAAAAATAGAAAAATAAAAGTTTAGAAATATATAATCCAAAATTTTTGAAAAGTTTTGGCAAGATTCGAAAATCTGCAGCCGTCGGGATTTTTTATGGGTTCCTGCCTTTCGTCCCTGCAAGTTTCAAGTATCTGATACCAGTCCTCAGAACAGACAACAACTACTACTACTACTACGGACAACAGAGAACGAAAAACTGTCAGTATAGAAGCCGTTTCTCACTTCGTTCGTCACCGGCTTCTGACAACAGACAACGACGACGACGAGACCGGAAAAACTGTCAGAATAGAAGCCGTTTCTTACTTCGTTCGTCACCGGCTTCTGACAACGACGACGAGACCGGAAAAACTGTCAGAATAGAAGCCGTTTCTTACTTCGTTCGTCACCGGCTTCTGACTACTACTACTACGGACAACAGAGAACAAAAACTGTCAGGATAGAAGCCGTTTCTCACTTCGTTCGTCACCGGCTTCTGACAAACTCGGCCTGCGGCCTCGGCAGGTGCCGCTCCGGCGCAGGAGAAGCCGGTGACAATGTACGTTAGGCAAACAGTTCGATTGACAGACGAGTGTTTTCAGCAGTATGATACATATACTAACGCGATGTTAGGACTTGAGGTCTTGTGTTCTCATTATGACTTCATTCAATCCCATGTGTAAGCCCTTTTTTCTAAACTGACATGTCTCTGCACACTGCGCCACGTTTGCCCTCTGTTCATGTCATCACATAAATAAACACACGTATAAAGTTTGGTTTGTTAATTAAGGACTGGGTATGCCCAGAAGAAAGGACATACAATATAAAATATTATGGGTTTGCCAACCATATTTCACCTATACCCGGAGAACATCTCACAATTCAGCCTATTTGTTGCCGAGTTAGCTTCGGTTACCCTAAGTCCCAGTCCGCATGCGCAGTAAAGTCTGCAGTGAATGAGAGCGAAGATACCGTTATAATTGACTGAAGCATGTTGGTATGTCGTGTGTTTGTCTCTTGGTCTAAACTATCCCTTATAGCCTAATATTCCTTAGAAATCCTACTGCGCATGCGCAGAACAATGCCGTGTCATACAGCCGTGAATTTGGATTAGCAGGTAGTATTCTGCTATTACTCGCAAAGTTTAAGCCCAATCGGTCTATTGGCTCCCGAGATAGCCTCCCTGACCATAAGTTCTAATGCGCATGCGCACTAACCTTTGTAATAAGCAAGCGTGACAAAACTTTCACACTAAATTTAAACATGTTGGCTCTCCTCTGTTCATGTCTTCTTCTGATATATCCTCACCTTTAAGGCTTATGTTTAAGATTTCTACTGCGCATGCGCAGGGCAATGCAGCTTCACTATGACATTATTTGTGGTTTGCATTTCAAGTTTTTTTCTTGTTCACAAAATTTCAAGAAAATCGACCCGTAGGCTACCGGGATAGCCTTTGTTTCCATTAGTTTCACTGCACATTTGCAGAGACCTTCATTGACCTGAAGACCAGATTCAAAATCTGCATGACCGATTTCCTCTTATTGATATTGTTCGATAATATGGAATAGAGTGCAACGAGATTTATATATTATTTATATGTCTAAATACGATAGCGGATACAAGGGGCGAGGCTCGTGGGCTTGTCCCCCCCCATGTTAAAATGCCTACAGCTATAGCATTGGCAGAGGATGTTTTGAGGCAATGGTGGGGAGCCTGGAGCTAATAGGTGAATTCAAGGCGGCGGGGGGCATAGGGGCACGTGCCTCCCCCCTTTGGTCGATCCTCGGCGCCCCCTGAAATGGCCACGGCGCCCCTTCAAACATTCGATGGCCCCCCTGAAATGTCACTTCCCACCCCTTCCCCTAAGATGCAAAAATCGGCGCCCATCGGAAGGATTTTGCGTTTCAAAAGTGGCGCCCTATGTTCCGGATTACACCCCTTCTCCCGGGACGGTGCCTCCTCTATCGGTAAACCTGGATCCGCCTATGCTGGAGCTCCCTAACCCCATCCCCGAACTGATATCCTGGATCCGCCTATGCTCGAACTCCTTAGCCTCACCCCCATATTGATGTCCTGGATCCGCTTATGCTCGAGCTCCTTAGCCCCACCCCCTTACTGATGTCCTGGATCCGCCTATGCTCGAACTCCGTAGCCCAACCTCCGTACTGTCAAGGATCCGCCTATGCTCAAGCTCCTTAGCCCCATTCCCGTACTGATGTCCTAGATCCGACTATGCTTGAGGTCCCGAGTTCCAACCCCGTTCTGATGTCCTGGATCCGCCTATGATCGAGCTCCTTAGGCCCATCCCCGTAATGATGTCCTGGGTCCGCCTATGCTCGAGCTCCTTAGCCCCATTCCCGTACTGATGTCCTGGATCCGCCTATGCTTGAGGTCCCCAGTTCCAACCCCGTTCTGATGTCCTGGATCCGCCTATGATCGAGCTCCTTAGGCCCATCCCCGTAATGATGTCCTGGATCCGCCAATGCTCCAGCTCCTTAGCTCTACCCCTACTGATGTCCTGGATCCGCCCATGCTCGAGCTCCTTAGCCACACCCCTGTACTGATGTCCTGGATCCACCTATGCTCGAGGTCCGTAGCCCCACGACCTTACTGATGTCATGGATCCGCCTATGCCCGAGCTCTTTAGCCCAATACCTGTACTGATGTCCTGGATCCGCCTATGCTTGAGCTCCTTAGCCCCACCTGATAGGTTTTGCCGGTCAAAAGTGGCGTCCCCCTGGTCCGGATGGCCCCCCCCCGGAGGTGCCCCCTCCGATCGGCAATCCTGGATCCGCCTATGGATAGATGATAAAATTTTATTGGACGGAAACAATATGACGGGTATAACAAAGAGATTGACGCAAAAGCCCGAAGGCTTAAGTGGTGGGGCCTCTCTTATCTCTCTCATAAAACACATCACTTTTTACCGTACGTATCACACACATACACAGTAAGATTTGGGCACCCATAAAGAAACAAATCACAACAAACCAAACAAGCATACCAGTTCCTGACCACCATTTTGGTTTTTATTCGTCGCAAGTCGCCACTGCGAGCGGGACCCTACCGAACGGCCGCCAACCGGCCGGCCGAGTGATACGCTGCATGCACTCGGATAGAAATGTTATGCCTTTCTTGCACGCATTCACCGGCTGCAGCCTACCGCCGCAGAACACAAGCTCCATGCAAGAAGGGCAGAATGACGTCACTCCTGCTGCGGGAAAAAGGTGACCGAAGTATTTTGGCCCTCAGTAGCGAACTAGTCATCGGAGCGTCATGAAACAAAAACGGCAGAGCTCATAATCTCCCATACTACAAATATAGAGAGAGCCATAGATTTCAGTTGAGTATAAAGGCACTTTATCACGTGATGAATCTATTACAACCTATGAAAACCGCATCAAATTCAGTCTTTATCATCATATAGCTCAAAACCTATGGGAGACGCGCGGGTATGGTCAGGCAGACGGTTGTAGAACTTGAGCCGGGCTTTTTTTGGTACCAATTTCGAAAAGAAAATTTGGAAATATGTAGTCCTAAATTCCTAATAAACCAAAAAAACATTGTATTTTTTGTAGAAAAATAATTTCCCATTAACTAAGAAATTTGCATTTAAAATATGTTGTTGTAATGACAATACCCATCTCAACAAAGAAAACTGCGTTCAAAAATGTGCAGAATTTTGAAAGTTTTATGGTTTTAAAGTTTTAGGCCATAATTGCAATGTTTTGGAAAAAGGGCCAAAACTGACCTTCAAAATTATGCTTTTGGTTCAGTTTAGTGTCTATGCAGTAATGCACAAACCATTCTGTCTGTAAAAATCCAGTTTGGAACACCTAGCGTTATATCTTCAGATATTTCGAACTTATAACTTTGGTAATGCATTTCACTACAAGTTGGATGTAAAAAAATCATTTTGGAAGTACAAATTTGGATTTTTTGCTTCAAACTTTGAGCAAGAACTGGTAATTGATTGTGTGTAAAAGAGTGTAAGTTTGAGAGCTGTAAACTTAAAATAGAAAAATAGAAAAATAAAAATTATAAAAATATAATCCAAAATTTTGGAAAAGTTTTTGCAAAATTCGAAAATCTGCAGCCGTCGGGATTTTTTATGGGTTCCTGCCTTTCATTCCTGCAAGTTTCAATTATCTGATACCAGTCCTCAGAACAGGCAACAACTACTACTACTACCTCGGCCTGCGGCCTCGGCAGGTGCCGCTCTGGCGCAGGAGAAGCCGGTGACAATGCACGTTAGCCAAACAGTTCGATTGATGGGCGAGTGTTTTTAAGCAGTTTGATAATTATAACAACGCAATGTTGGAGTTTTAGGTTTTGTGTTCTCATTATGGCTCCATTCAATCCCCTGTCTAGGCCCATGTTTTCCTAAATTAGCATGTCTCTGCATACTGCACCACGCTTTCCCTCTTTTCATATCATCAAAGATATAAACACACGCATAATGTTTGTTTTCTTAAGCAAAGACTGGGCATGACGAGAAGAAAGGAGATACAATATAAAATATGATGGGTTTTCCGACGGTATTTCACCTATACCTGCAGATTTTCACCCAATTCAGCCTATTTGCTACCGAGTTATAACCCGGCTCGAGACCTCAGCCCCACCACCGAACTGATGTCCTGGATCTGCCTATGCTCGAGCTCCTTACCCCACCCCCTTAGATATGTCCTGGATCTGCCTATGCTCAAACTCCGTAGCCCCACCTCTATACTGCCCTGGATCCGCCTATGCTTGAACTCCTTAGCCCCTACCCCTACTGATGTCCTGGATCCGCCTAAGCTCGAGCTCCCGAGCCCCACCCACAAAATGATGTCCTGAATCCGCTTATGCTCGAGCTCCTTAGCCCCACCTCCGTACAGATGCCCTGGATCCGCCTATGCTGGATCTCCTTAGCCCAATCCCCGTACCGATATGCTGGATCCGCCTATGCACAAACTCCTTAGCCTCTACCCCCGTACTGATATCCTGGCTCCGCTTATGCTCGAGTTCCTTAGCCCCTACCCCCGTACTGATGTCCTGGATCCGCCTATGCTCAAACTCCTTACCACACCTTCTTACTGATGTCCTGGATCCGCTTATGCTCGAACTCCGTAGCCCCTACCCCCTCCCACTGATGTCCTGGATCCGCCTTTACTCGAGCTCCGGAGCAACACCCCTGCACTGATGCCCTGGATCCGCCTATGCTCGAGCTCCTTATCTCCACCCCCGTACAGATGTCCTAGATCCGCCTATGCTCGATCTCCTTAGCCCCATCCCCGTACTAATATCTTGGATCCGCCTATGCTCGAACCCCGTAGCCCCTACCCCCTACTGATGTCCTGGATCCGCCTATGCCTGAACTCCCGAGTCTCACCCCGTACTGATGTCCTGAATCCGCTAATGCTTAGCTGCTTAGCCCCATCCCCGTACTAATGTCCTGGATCCGCCTATGCTCTAACTCCCTAGGCCAACCCTCGTACCGATGTCTTGGATCCGCCTATGCTCTAACTCCCTAGCCCGACCCTCGTACCGATGTCCTGGATCCGCCTATGCTCTAACTCCCTAGCCCCACCCTCGTACTGATGTCCTGGGTCTGCCTATGCTCGAACTCTTTAGCCCCTACCCCCATGCTGATGTCCTGGATCCGCTTATGCTCAAGCTCCTTACCCCCACACCCGTAACGACCCCACGTCCGTGCCCCCCCATCCCCCCCCGAAACGACATAAGCAGATCCAAGGGGAAAGGGGACAGGTGCCCCCATAGAATCTTAGCGCCCCCTGAAATTGTCCCGGAAACCCATGGAAAGTTCGATGGCACCCTGCACCTCCGATGGTCGATTGCGGGTTGGGGGAGGGGGATGGGGAGAGAAGGGTGAGTGGGGACCTAGCCTACTTATTCCCTGGATCCACCCATGGTCCAAAAACAGAAACATAATACTCTTATTGTAAACTCGGACTTTTACGGTACTCTAATTACTTGTGATGCATTATGGGTAGTATTCGGTACTTTTTTACCAGACCATAAATAAACAGAAACAACTGCGCCGATCGCCGGCGTTGCCGCGGCGTGGATGCAGGGGTGACGCGTGGTGATTTGCTACAACGTTGCGTGGAGAAACGGCATGTTTGTAAAGGTAACTTGGTGTTTCATTGATATCTATGCAGATGGAATGTCGACATATGTCTCTTACCTAGCTGCATGCAAAATTTCATTTCCCTCCAATGACTCTAACCACCCTAAATCCCGGTGTGAAGCAAAAATGAACTGATAAAATTACCACTTTGAAATGTACTTTACGGCTTATAGCGCGGAAGCCGTAAGAGATAAATGGGGGGTATCAGTGAGAAAAATGACGGCAACGAAGTTTTCTATCCAGCCGTGTTAAGTTCAATACCGTAGCTATCATGGTCTAGAAACCAGGGGGCTGAGAATAAAAATTTTAAAAACTTATATTTTATTTTTGCCTCTAAAATATAAAGTTTCAGTCTGAAAGTTTTCATCTCTAAATATATTATAAAGGAGGCTATTTTCTCTTATTATCAGAAATGGGAACTAATTTATATTAATTAGATCGGAAGATATAAGGGTTTGACTGATATTTTGGGCAATGCAGACCTTCGCAGAATGGGCCAAAAAGGCCCCTAAATTTCCGTTTTTGTTTTGTTTCTGTGTTTGTGCAGTACTGCACAAACCGTCCTTTAAGTTGGTTTTCGACTCAGAACCTGAACTGCTGTTGCTTCAGATATTTCGAGCCTGTAGTTTAGACTATGAGTTTTTTTATGCCAAATTTAGGGTGCAAAGTTTAAAAGCTAATTTAAAGCCTTAAATTTATAACTTTTTTCAAACTTTTTGTGTGAACTACAAATTTTGCTGATGTAAGAGGGTGCAAGTTTGAAGCATGTAGATGAATTAGCAAAAAATAGAAAAATAAAAGTTAAAAATCACATTATGCAAAATTCTGGGCAAAATTTTAAAAATTTTTAAAATTGACAACCGTGGTGCTTATTCACTTGGAAGTGCCTTCTATCCACAAAAGTTTTAGGTCTCTGATACCAGCGCTCAGAACAGACAACAACAACAACAACAACAACAGACAACCTCGGCCTGCAGCCTCGGCAGGTGCCGCTCTGGCGCAAATGAAGCCGGTGACAATGTACGTTAGCCAAACAGTTCGATTGACAGGCGAGTTTTATCAGCAGTTTGATACTTATAACAACGCAATGTTGGAGTTTTAGGTTTTGTGTTCTCATTATGGCTCCATTCAATCCCCAGTCTAGGCCCATGTTTTCCTAAAATTAGCATGTCTCTGCATACTGCACCACGTTTGCCCTCTGTTCATGTTATCAAATAAATAAACACACGCATAATGTTTGTTTTGTTAAGCAAAGACTGCGCATGACGAGAAGAAAGGAGATACAATATAAAATATGATGGGTTTTACGACGGTATTTCACCTATTCCTGCAGATTTTCACCCAATTCAGCCTATTTGTTACCGAGTTATGCCCCAGGTCGAGAACTCAGCCCCACCACCGAACTGATGTCCTGGGTCCGCCTACGCTCGAGCTCCTTACACCACCCCCTTACATATGTCCTGGATCTGCCTATGCTCAAACTCCGTAGCCCCACCTCTATACTGCCCTGGATCCGCCTATGCTTGAACTCCTTAGCCCCTACCCCCACTGATGTCCTGGATCCGCCTATGCTTGAGCTTCCGAGCCCCACCCACGTACTGATATCCTGAATCCGCTTATGCTCGAGCTATTTAGCCCCACCCCCGTACTGATGCCCTGGATCCGCCTATGTTTTAACTCTTTAGTCCCTTCCTGTTTTAACTCTTCAGCCCCTTGTAGTCCTGGATCCCCTTATGCTCTAGCTCCTTAGCCCCACCACCGTACATATGTCCTGGATCCGCCTATGCTGGATATTCTTAGCTCCATCCTCGTACCGATATGCTGGATCCGCCTATGCTCAAACTCCTTAGCCTCTACCCCCGTACTGATATCCTGGCTCCGCTTATGTTCGAGCTCCTTAGCCCCACCCCCGTACTGATGTCCTGGATCCGCCTATGCTCCAGCTCTTTAGCACCACCCCCGTACAGACGTCCTGGATCCACCTATGCTCGATCTCCTTAGCCCCACCCTCGTACTGATGTCCTGGATCCGCCTTTACTCGAGCTCCGGAGCCACACCCCTGCACTGATGTCCTGGATCCGCCTATGCTCGAGCTCCTTACCCCACCTTCTTACTGATGTCCTGGATCCGCCTATGCTCGAACTCCGTAGCCCCTACCCCCCCACTGATGTCCCGGATCTGCCTATGCTCGAACTTCTTAGCCCCACCTCCGTACTGATGTCCTGGTTCCGCCTATGCTCGAACTCCTTAGCCCCTACCCCCTACTGATGTCCTGAATCCGACTATGCTCGAGCTCCCGAGCCCCACCCCCGTACTGATCAGCTGAATCCGCTTTTGCTCGAGCTTCTTAGCCCCACCCCCGTACTGATGTCCTGGAGCCGCCTATGCTCGAAGTCTTTAGCCCCTACCCCCGTGCTGATATCTTGGATCCGCTTATGCTCGAGCTCCTTAGCCTCACCCCCGTACTGATGGCCTTGATCCGCCTATACTCAAGCCCTTTAGCCCCACCGCCGTACTGATGTCCTATATCCGCCTCTGCTCGAGCTCCTTAGCCCCACACCCATACTGATGTCCTGGATCAGCCTATGCTCGAGCTCCTTATATCCACCCCCGTACAGATGTCCTAGATCCGCCTTTGCTCGATCTCCTTAGCCCCATCCCCGTACTAATATCCTGGATCCGCCTATGCTCGAACTCCGTAGCCCCTACTCCCCTACTGATGTCCTGGATCCGCCTATGCTCGAACTCCGTAGCCCCTACCCCCTACTGATGTCCTGGATCCGCCTATGCTGGAACTTCCGAGTCTCACCCCGTACTGATGTCCTGAATTCGCTAATGCTCAGCTGCTTAGCCTCATCCCCGTACTAATGCCCTGGATCCGCCTATGCTCTAACTCTTTATCCCCACCCTCGTACTGATGTCCTGGGTCCGCCTATGCTCGAACTCTTTAGCCCCTACCCCCATGCTGATGTCCTGGATCCGCTTATGCTCGAGCTCCTTACCCCCACACCCGTAACGACCCCACCTCCGTGCCCTCCTCCCGAAACGACATAGGCGGATCCAAGGGGGAAAGGGGACAGGTGCCCCCCATAGAATCTTAGCGCCCCTGAAATTGTCCCGGAAAACCCTGGAAAGTTCGATGGCACCGCCTGAAATGTCGTTTTACCCGAGATGCAGGTATCGGGGTCTACTGATAGGTTTTAGCGCCTACTTGATAGGTTTTTCCGGCCAAAAGTGGCGTCCCTGGTGTAGATAGCGCCCACCAGGAAGTTTCCCCTTTCACCTCGCCCCCGATAGGTAATCCTGGATCCGCGTATGGGAAGCGACATTTCAGGGAGCGTCATCGTCCTTGAGAGGCGTGTCTTTACAATTTCAGAGGGCGCCGATGGTCGATTGGGGGTTGGGGGAGGGGGATGGGGGGAGAAGGGTGAGGGGGGGCACCTAGCCTACTTATTCCCTGGATCCACCCATGGTCCAAAAACAGAAACATAATACTCTTATTGTAAACTCGGACTTTTACGGTACTCTAATTACTTGTGATGCATTATGGGTAGTAATGGGTACTTTTTTACCAGACCATAAATAAACAGAAACGGCCGCGCCGATCACCGGTGTTGCCGCGGCATGGACGCAGGGGTGACGCGTGGTGATTTGCTACAACGTTGCGTGGAGAAACGGCATGTTTGTAAAGGTAACTTGGTGTTTCATTGATATCTTTGCAGATGGAATGTCGACATATGTCTCTAACCTAGCTGCATGCAAAATTTTATTTCCCTCCAATGACTCTAAACACCCTAAACCCCGGTGTGAAGCAAAAATGAACTGATAAAATTACCACGTTGAAATGTACTTTACGGCTTATAGCGCGGAAGCCGTAAGAGATAAGTGGGGGGTATGAGTGAGAAAAATGACGGCAACGAAGTTTTCTATACAGCCGTGTTAAGTTCAATACCGTAGCTATCATGGTATGGAAACCAGGGGGCTGAGAATAAAAATTTTAAAAACTTATATTTTATTTTTGCCTATAAAATAAAAAATTTCAGTCTGAAAAATTTTCTTTAAATATATAATAAAGGAGGCTATTCTCTCTTATTATCTGAAATGGGAACTAATTTTTATCAATTAGATCGGAAGATATAAGCGTTTGAATGATATTTTGAAAAATGCAGACCTTCACGGAATGGGTCAAAAAGGACCCTTAAATTTCCGTTTTTGTTTTGTTTCTGTGTTTGTGCAGTACTGCACAAACCGGCCTTTAAGTTGATATTTGACTCAGAACCTGAACTGCTGTAGCTTAAGATATTTCGAGCCTGTAGTTTAGACCATGAGTTTTATGCCAAATTTAGGGTGCAAAGTTTAAAAGCTAATTTAGAGCCCTAAATTTAAACCTTTTTCTTTCCAACTTTTTGTGTCAACTACAAATTTCCCTAATGTAAAAGGGTGCAAGTTTGAAGAGTCTAGATGAATTAGCAAAAAATAGAAAAATAAAAGTTAAAAATCACATAATGCAAAATTCTAGGCAAAATTTTGAAAATTTGAAAATTGACAACCGTGGTGCTTATTCATTTGGAAGTGCCTTCTATCCACAAAAGTTTTAGGTCTCTGATACCAGCGCTCAGAACAGACAACAACAACAACAACATCAGACCTCGGCCTGCGGCCTCGGCAGGTGCCGCTCCGGCGCAGGAGAAGCCGGTGACAATGTACGTTAGCCAAACAGTTCGATTGACAGGCGAGTGTTTTCAGCAGTTTGATACTTATAACAACGCAATGTTTGAGTTTTAGGTTTTGTGTTCTCATTATGGCTCGATTCAATCCCCTGTCTAGGCCCATGTTTTCCTATATTAGCATGTCTCTGCATACCGCACCACGCTTGCCCTCTGTTCATGTCATCAAAGAAATAAACACACGCATAATGTTTGTTTTGTGAAGCAAAGACTGGGCATGACGAGAAGAAAGGAGATACAATATAAAATATGATGGGTTTTCCGACGGTATTTCACCTATACCTGCAGATTTTCACCCAATTCAGCCTATTTGTTACCGAGTTATGCCCCAGCTCGAGACCTCAGCCCCACCACCGAACTGATGTCCTGGATCCACCTATGCTCGAGCTCCTTACCCCACCCCCTTACATATGTCCTGGATCTGCCTATGCTCGAACTCCGTAGCCCCACCTCTATATTTATTTATTTATTTATTTATTGCACTTCATCGAGCCGCTCCACAAAATATATGTGGCTATTCTTAGCCCGGAACACATTTGTTGAACACTGAAATGTACAGAAAACACATTAAGAACACTAAGAAAATACCAGGTTTGATTTTGCTAAAGTTAATCGACAACAACTAACACCGCTGACAACACAATATCTACTGTTCACTATCCGACGTGGTAACTGTCCCTTGATGTCCTATACTGCCCTGGATCCGCCTATGCTTGAACTCCTTAGCCCCTACCCCTACTGATGTCCTGGATCCGCCTATGCTCGAGCTCCCGAGCCCCACCCACATACTAATGTCCTGAATCCGCTTATGCTTGAGCTCCTTAGCCCCACCTCTGTACTGATGTCCTTTATCCGCCTATACTCAAACCCCTTAGCCCCATCCCCGTACTGATGCCCTGGATCCGCCTCTGCTCGAGCTCCTTAGCCCCACACCCATACTGATGTCCTGGATCCGCCTATGCTCCAGCACTTTAGCCCCACCCCCGTACAGATGTCCTGGATCTGCCTATGCTCGAACTTCTTAGCCCCACCTCCGTACTGATGTCCTGGATCCGCCTATGCTCGAACTCCTTAGCCCCTACCTACCTACTGATGTCCTGGATCCGGCTATGCTCGAGCTCCTTACCCCACCTTCTTACTAATGTCCTGGATCTGCCTATGCTCGAACTCCGTAGCCCCTACCCCCCCTTCCACTGATGTCCTGGATCCGCCTATGCTCGAGCTCCTTACCCCACCCCCCTACT
Organism: Lepas anatifera; assembly: GCA_034440635.1. Taxonomy (NCBI): domain Eukaryota; kingdom Metazoa; phylum Arthropoda; class Thecostraca; family Lepadidae; genus Lepas; species Lepas anatifera. The sequence continues at coordinate 76,410 of JAOTON010001928.1, read as the reverse complement.
GATGTCCTGGATCCGCCTATGCTCGAACTCCGTAGCCCTACCTCTGTACTGCCCTGGATCCACCTATGCTCGAACTACTTAGCCCCCACCCCCCTACTGATGCCCTGGATCCGAATATGCTCCAGCTCCCGAGCCCCACCCCCGTACTGATCAGCTGACTCCGTTTATGCTCGAGCTTTTTAGGCCCACCCCCGTATTGATGTCCTGGATCCGCCTATGCTTGAACTCTTTAGCCCCTACCCACGTGCTGATATCCTGGATCCGCTTATGCCCGAGCTCCTTAGCCTCACCCCCGTACTGATGTCCTTGATCCGCCTATACTCAAGCCCTTTAGCCCCACCGCCGTACTGATGTCCTAGATCCGCCCCTGCTCGAGCTCCTTAGCCCCACACCCATACTGATGTCCTGGATCAGCCTATGCTCGAGCTCCTTATCTCCACCCCCGTACAGATGTCCTAGATCCGCTTATGCTCGATCTCCTTAGCCCCATCCCCGTACTAATATCCTGGATCCGCCTATGCTCGAACTCCGTAGCCCCAACCCCCTACTGATGTCCTGGATCCGCCTATGCTCGAACTCCGTAGCCCCTACCCACCTACTGATGTCCTGGATTCGCCTATGCTGGAATTTCCGAGTCTCACCCCGTACTGATGTCCTGAATCCGCTAATGCTCAGCTGCTTAGCCTCATCCCCGTACTAATGCCCTGGATCCGCCTATGCTCTAACTCCCTAGCCTGACCCTCGTACCGATGTCCTGGATCCGCCTATGCTCTAACTCCCTAGCCCCACCCTCGTACTGATGTCCTGGCTCCGCCTATGCTCGAACTCTTTAGCCCCTACCCCTATGCTGATGTCCTGGATCCGCTTATGCTCGAGCTCCTTACCCCCACACCCGTAACGACCCCACCTCCGTGCCCCCCCCGAAACGACATAGGCGGATCCAAGGGGAAAGGGGACAGGTGCCCCCATAGAATCTTAGCGCCCCCTGAAATTGTCCCGGAAAACCCTGGAAAGTTCAATGGCACCCCCTGAAATGTCGTTTTCCCCGAGATGCAGGTATCGGGGTCTACTGATAGGTTTTAGCGCCTACTTGATAGGTTTTTCCGGCCAAAAGTGGCGTCCCTGGTGTAGATAGCGCCCACCAGGAAGTTTCCCCTTCCACCTCGCCCCCGATAGGCAATCCTGGATCCGCGTATGGGAAGCGACATTTCAGGGAGCGTCATCGTCCATGAGAGGCGTGTCTTTACAATTTCAGAGGGCGCCGATGGTCGATTGAGGGTTGGGGGAGGGGGATGGGGGAGAAGAGTGGGGGGGGCACCTAGCCTAATTATTGCCTGGATCCACCCATGGTCCAAAAACAGAAACATAATACTCTTATTGTAAACTCGGACTTTTACGGTACTCTAATTACTTGTGATGCATTATGGGTAGTATTGGGTACTTTTTTACCAGACCATAAATAAACAGAAACGGCCGCGCCAATCGCCGGCGTTGCCGCGGCGTGGACGCAGGGGTGACGCGTGGTGATTTGCTACAACGATGCGTGGAGAAACGGCATGTTTGTAAAGGTAACTTGGTGTTTCATTGATATCTATGCAGATGGAATGTCGACATATGTCTCTTACCTAGCTGCATGCAAAATTTCATTTCCCTCCAATGACTCTAACCACCCTAAACCCCGGTGTGAAACAAAAATGAACTGATAAAATTACCACTTTGAAATGTACTTTACGGCTTATAGCGCGGAAGCCGTAAGAGATAAGTGGGGGGTATGAGTGAGAAAAATGACGGCAACGAAGTTTTCTATCCAGCCGTGTTAAGTTCAATACCGTAGCTATCATGGTCTGGAAACCAGGGGCTGAGAATAAAAATTTTAAAAACTTATATTTTATTTTTGCCTATAAAATAATAAGTTTCAGTCTGAAAGTTTTTATCTCTAAATATATAATAAAGGAGGCTATTCTCTTTTATTATCTGAAATGGGACCTAATTTTTATCAATTAGATCGGAAAATATAAGGGTTTGAATGATATTTTGGGAAATGCAGACCTTCACGGAATGGGCCAAAAAGGACCCTTAAATTTCCGTTTTTGTTTTGTTTCTGTGTTTGTGCAGTACTGCACAAATCGGCCTTTACGTTGATATTTGACTCAGAACCTGAACTGCTGTAGCGTCAGATATTTCGAGCCTGTAGTTTAGACCATGAGTTTTATGCCAAATTTAGGGTGCAAAGTTTAAAAGCTAATTTAGAGTCCTAAAATTAAAGCTTTTTCTTTCCAACTTTTTGTGTCAACTACAAATTCGTCTGATGTAAAAGGGTGCAAGTTTGAAGATTGTAGATGAATTGGCAAAAAATAGAAAAATAAAGGTTAAAAATCACATAATGCAAATTTCTAAGCAAAATTTTTGAAAATTTAGAAAATTGACAACCGTGGTGCTTATTCATGTGGAAGTGCCTTCTATCCACAAAAGTTTTAGGTCTCTGATACCAGCGCTCAGAACAGACAACAACAACAACAACAACCTCGGCCTGCGGCCTCGGCAGGTGCCGCTCTGGCGCAGGAGAAGCCGGTGACAATGTACGTTAGCCAAACAGTTCGATTGACAGGCGAGTTTTTTTCAGCAGTTTGATACTTGTAACAACGCAATGTTGGAGTTTTGGGTTTTGTGTTCTCATTATGGCTCCATTCAATCACCTGTCTAGGCCCATGTTTTCCTAAATTAGCATGTGTCTGCATATTGCACCACGCTTGCCCTCTGTTTATATCATCAAAGAAATAAACACACGCATAATGTTTGTTTTGTTAAGCAAAGACTGGGCATGACGAGAAGAAAGGAGATACAATATAAAATATGATGGGTTTTCCGACGGTATTTCACCTATACCTGCAGATTTTCACCCAATTCAGCCTATTTGTTACCGAGTTATGCCCCAGCTCGAGACCTCAGCCCCACCACCGAACTGATGTCCTGGATCCGCCTATGCTCGAGCTCTTTACCCGACCCCCTTACATATGTCCTGGATCTGCCTTTGCTCGAACTCCGTAGCCCCACCTCTATACTGCCCTGGATCCGCCTATGCTTGAACTCCTTAGCCCCTACCCCTACTGATGTCCTGGATCCGCCTATGCTTGAGCTCCCGAGCCCCACCCACGTACTGATGTCCTGAACCCGCTTATGCTCGAGCTCCTTAGCCCCACCCCCGTACTGATGTCCTGGATCCGCTTATGTTTTAACTCTTTAGCCCCTACCTGTTTTAACTCTTTAGCCCCTTGATGTCCTGGATCCGCTTATGCCGAAGCTCCTTAGTTCCACCCCCGTACTGATGTCTTTGATCCGCCTATACTTGAGCCTCTTACCCCAGCCCCGTACTGACGTCCTGGATCCGCCTCTGCTCGAGCTCCTTAGCCCGACACCCATACTGATGTCCTGGATCCGCCTATGCTCGAGCTCTTTAGCCCCACCTCCGTACAGATGTCCTGGATCCGCCTATGCTGGATCTCCTTAGCCCAATCCCCGTACCGATATGCTGGATCCGCCTCTGCTCAAACTCCTTAGCCTCTACCCCCGTACTGGTATCCTGGCTCCGCTTATGCTCGAGCTCCTTAGCCCCACCCCCAAACTAATGTCCTGGATCCGCCTATGCTCGAACTATTTAGCCCCTACCCCTGTGCTGATGTCCTGGATCCGCTTATGCTTGAGCTCCTTAGCCCCACCTCTGTACTGATGTCCTTTATCCGCCTATACTCGAACCCCTTAGCCCCACCCCCCGTACTGATGCCCTGGATCCGCCTCTGCTCGAGCTTCTTAGGCCCACACCCATACTGATGTCCTGGATCCGCCTATGCTCCAGCTCTTTAGCCCAACCCTTGTACAGATGTCCTGGATCCACCTATGCTCGATCTCCTTAGCCCCACCCCCGTACTGATGTCCTGGATCCGCCTTTACTCGAGCTCCGGAGCCACACCCCTGCACTGATGTCCTGGATCCGCCTATGCTCCAGCTCCCTAGCCCCACCCCGAACTGATGTCCTGGATCTGCATATGCTCGAACTCCGTAGCCCCACCTCCGTACTGCCCTGGATTCGCCTATACTCGAACTCTTTAGCCCCTACCACCCTACTATTGTCCTGGATCCGCCTATGCTGGAACGCCCGAGCCCCACCACCGTACTGATGTCCTAGATCCGCCTATGCTCGAGCTCCTTAGCCCCACCCCCGTACTGAGTACTGGATCCGCCTTTGCTGGAGCTCCTTAGCCCCACACCCGTACTGATGTCCTGGATCCGCCTATGCTCGAACTTTTTAGCCCCACCTCCGTACTGATGTCCTGGATCCGCCTATGCTCGAACTCCTTAGCCCCTACCCCCTACTGATGTCCTGGATCCGCCTATGCTCGAGCTCCTTTCCCCACCTTCTTACTGATGTCCTGGATCCGCCTATGCTCGAACTCCGTAGCCCCTACCCCCCCCCACTGATGTCCTGGATCCGCCTTTACTCGAGCTCCGGAGCCACACCCCTGCACTGATGTCCTGGATCCGCCTATGCTCGAGCTCCTTAGCCCCACACCCGAACTGATGTCCTGGATCTGCCTATGCTCGAACTCCGTAGCCCCACCTCCGTATTGGCTTGGATTCGCCTATACTCGAACGCTTTAGCCCCTACCACCCTAATAATGTCCTGGATCCGCCTATGCTGGAACGCCCGAGCCCCACCACCGTACTGATGTCCTAGATCCGCCTATGCTCGAGCTCCCGAGCCCCACCCCCGTACTGATCAGCTGAATCCGCTTATGCTCGAGCTTCTTAGCCCCACCCCCGTACTGATGTCCTGGATTTGCCTATGCTCGAACTCTTTAGCCCCTACCCACGTTCTGATGTCCTGGATCCGCTTATGCTCGAGCTCCTTAGCCTCACCCCCGTACTGATGTCCTTGATTCGCCTATACTCAAGCCCTTTAGCCCCACCGCCGTACTGATGTCCTAGATCCGCCTCTGCTCGAGCTCCTTAGCCCCACACCCATACTGATGTCCTGGATCAGCCTATGCTCGAGCTCCTTATCTCCACCCCCGTACAGATGTCCTAGATCCGCCTATGCTCGATCTCCTTAGCCCCATCCCCGTACTAATATCCTGGATCCGCCTATGCTCGAACTCCGTAGCCCCTACCCCCTACTGATGTCCTGGATCCGCCTATGCTGGAACTCCCGAGTCTCACCCCGTACTGATGTCCTGAATCCGCTAATGCTCAGCTGCTTAGCCCCGTCCCCGTACTAATGTCCTGGATCCGCCTATGCTCTAACTCCCTAGCCCGACCCTCGTACCGATGTCCTGGATCCGTCTATGCTCTAACTCCCTAGCCCGACCCTCGTACCGATGTCCTGGATCCGCCTATGCTCTAACTCCCTAGCCCCACCCTCGTACTGATGTCCTGGGTCTGCCTATGCTCGAACTCTTTAGCCCCTACCCCCATGCTGATGTCCTGGATCCGCTTATGCTCGAGCTCCTTACCCCCACACCCGTAACGACCCCACCTCCGTGCCCCCCCCGAAACGACATAGGCGGATCCAAGGGGGAAAGGGGACAGGTGCCCCCCATAGAATCTTAGCGCCCCCTGAAATTGTCCCGGAAACCCCTGGAAAGTTCGATGGCACCCCCTGAAATGTTGTTTTCCCCGAGATGCAGGTATCGGGGTCTACTGATTCATGTGGAAGTGCCTTCTATCCACAAAAGTTTTAGGTCTCTGATACCAGCGCTCAGAACAGACAACAACAACAACAACAACCTCGGCCTGCGGCCTCGGCAGGTGCCGCTCTGGCGCAGGAGAAGCCGGTGACAATGTACGTTAGCCAAACAGTTCGATTGACAGGCGACAACAGACAACGACGAGACTGGAAAAACTGTCAGAATAGAAGCCGTTTCTTACTTCGTTCGGCACCGGCTTCTGACTACCTCGGCCTGCGGCCTCGGCAGGTGCCGCTCTGGCGCAGGAGAAGCCGGTGACAATGTACGTTAGCCAAACAGTTCGATTGACAGGCGAGTTTTTTCAGCAGTTTGATACTTATAACAACGCAATGTTGGAGTTTTAGGTTTTGTGTTCTCATTATGGCTCCATTCAATCCCCTGTCTAGGCCCATGTTTTCCTAAATTAGCATGTCTCTGCATACTGCACCACGCTTGCCCTCTGTTCATATCATCAAATAAATAAACACACGCATAATGTTTGTTTTGTTAAGCAAAGACTGGACATGACAAGAAGAAAGGAGATACAATATAAAATATGATGGGTTTTCCGACAGTATTTCACCCATACCTGCAGATTTTCACCAAATTCAGCCTATTTGTTACCGAGTTATGCCCCAGCTCGAGACCTCAGCCCCACCACAGAACTGATGTCCTGGATCCGCCTATGCTCGAGCTCCTTACCCAAACCCCTTACATATGTCCTGGATCTGCCTATGCTCGAACTCCGTAGCCCCACCTCTATACTGCCCTGGACCCGCCTAAGCTTGAACTCCTTAGCCCCTACCCCGAATGATGTCCTGGATCCGCCTATGCTCGAGCTCCCGAGCCCCACCCACGTACTGATGTCCTGAATCCGCTTATGCTCGAGCTCCTTAGCCCCACTCCCGTACTGATGTCCTGGATCCGCTTATGTTTTAACTCTTTTGCCCCTACCTGTTTTAACTCTTTAGCCTCTTGATGTCCTGGATCCGCTTATGCTCGAGCTCCTTAGCCCCACCCCCGTACTAATGTCTTTGATCCGCCTATACTCGAGCCCCTTAGCCCCGGTCCCGTACTGATGTCCTGGATCCGCCTCCGCTCGAGCTCCTTAGCCCGACACCCATACTGATGCCCTGGATCCGCCTATGCTCGAGCTCCTTAGTCCCATCTCCGTACAGATGTCCTGGATCCGCCTGTGCTGGATCTGCTAGCCCCATCCCCGTACCGATATGCTGGATCCGCCTATGCTCAAACCCCTTAGCCTCTAACCCCGTACTGATATCCTGGCTCCGCTTATGCTCGAGCTCCTTAGCCCCACCCCCGTACTGATGTCCTGGATCCGCCTATGCCCGAACTCTTTAGCCCCTACCCCTCTGCTGATGTCCTGGATCCGCTTATGCTTGAACTCCTTAGCCCCACCTCTGTACTGATGTCCTTTATCCGCCTATACTCGAACCCCTTAGCACCACCCCCGTACTGATGCCCTGGATCCGCCTCTGCTCGAGCTCCTTAGCCCCACACCCACACTGATGTCCTGGATCCGCCTATACTCCAGCTCTTTAGCCCCACCCCCGTACAGATGTCCTGGATCCACCTATGCTCGATCTCCTTAGCCCCACCCCCGTGCTAATGTCCTGGATCCGCCTTTACTCAGGCTCCAGAGCCCCACCCCTGCACTGATGTCCTGGATCCGCCTATGCTCGAACTCCGTAGCCCCACCTCCGTACTGCCCTGGATTCGCCTATACTCAAACTCTTTATTCCCTACCACCCTACTAATGTCCTGGATCTGCCTATGCTGGAACGCCCGAGCCCCACCACCGTACTGATGTCCTGGATCCGCCTATGCTCGAGCTCCTTAGCCCCACCCCCCGTACTGAGGCCTGGATCCGCCTTTGCTGGAGCTCCTTAGCCCCACCCCCCGTACTGATGTCCTGGATCCGCCTATGCTCGAACTTCTTAGCCCCACCTCCGTACTGATGTCCTGGATCCGCATATGCTCGAACTCCTTAGCCCCTACCCCCTACTGATGTCCTGGATCCGCCTATGCTCGAGCTCCTTACCCCACCTTCTTCCTGATGTCTTGGATCCGCCTATGCTCGAACTCCGTAGCCCGTACCCCCCCCACTGATGTCCTGGATCCGCCTATGCTCGAGCTCCTTACCCAACCCCCTTATTGATGTCCTGGATCCGCCTGTGCTCGAACTTCGTAGCCCCACCTCTGTACTGCCCTGGATCCGCCTATGCTCGAACTACTTAGCCCCCACCCCCTACTGATGTCCTGGATCCGACTATGCTCGAGCTCCCGAGCCCCACCCCCGTACTGATCAGCTGAATCCGCTTATGCTCGAGCTTCTTAGCCCCACCGCCGTACTGATGTCCTAGATCCGCCTCTGCTCGAGCTCCTTAGCCCCATCCCCGTACTAATATCCTGGATCCGCCTATGCTCGAACTCCGTAGCCCCTACCCCCCCTACTGATGGCCTGGATCCGCCTATGCTGGAACTCCCGAGTCTCACCCCGTACTGATGTCCTGATTCCTCTAATGCTCAGCTGCTTAGCCCCATCCCCGTACTAATGTTCTGGATCCGCCTATGCTCTAACTCCCTAGCCCGACCCTCGTACCGATGTCCTGGATCCGCCTATGCTCTAACTCCCTAGCCCGACCCTCGTACCGATGTCCTGGATCCGCCTATGCTCTAACTCCCTAGCCCCACCCTCGTACTGATGTCCTGGGTCCGCCTATGCTCGAACTCTTTAGCCCTTACCCCCATGCTGATGTCCTGGATCCGCTTATGCTCGATCTCCTTACCCCCACACCAGTAACGCCCCACCTCCGTGCCCCCCGCCCCCGAAACGACATAGGCGGATCCAAGGGGAAAGGGGACAGGTGCCCCCCTAGAATCTTAGCGCCCCCTGAAATTGTCCCGGAAACCCCTGGAAAGTTCGATGGCACCCCCTGAAATGTCGTTTTCCCCGAGATGCAGGTATCGGGGTCTACTGATAGGTTTTAGCGCCTATTTGATAGGTTTTTCCGGCCAAAAGTGGCGTCCCTGGTGTAGATAGCGCCCACCAGGAAGTTTCCCCTTCCACCTCGCCCCCGATAGGCAATCCTGGATCCGCGTATGGGAAGCGACATTTCAGGGAGCGTCATCGATTACAATTTCAGAGGGCGCCGATGGTCGATTGGGGGTTGGGGAGGGGAGGGGGGAGAAGGGTGGGGGGCACCTAGCCTACTTATTTCCTGGATCCACACATGGTCCAAAAACAGAAACATAATACTCTTATTGTAAACTCAGACTTTTACGGTACTCTAATTACTTGTGATGCATTATGGGTAGTGTTGGGTACTTTTTTACCAGACCATAAATAAACAGAAACGGCCGCGCCGATCGCCGGCGTTGCCGCGACGTGGACGCAGGGGTGACGCGTGGTGATTTGCTACAACGATGCGTGGAGAAACGGCATGTTAGTAAAGGTAACTTGGTGTTTCATTGATATATATGCAGATGGAATGTCGACATATGTCTCTTACCTAGCTGCATGCAAAATTTCATTTCCTCCAATGACTCTAACCACCCTAAACCCCGGTGTGAAGCAAAAATGAACTGATAAAATTACCACTTTGAAATGCATTTTACGGCTTATAGCGCGGAAGCCGTAAGAGATAAGTGGGGGGTATGAGTAAGAAAAATGACGGCAACGAAGTTTTCTATCCAGCCGTGTTAAGTTCAATACCGTAGCTATCATGGTCTGGAAACCAGGGGGCTGAGAATAAAAATTTTAAAAACTTATATTTTATTTTTGCCTATAAAATAAAAAGTTTCAGTCTGAAAGTTTTTATCTCTAAATATATAATAAAGGAGGCTATTCTCTCTTATTATCGGAAATGGGAACTAATTTTTATCAATTAGATCGGAAGATATAAGGGTTTGAAATGATATTTTGGGAAATGCAGACCTTCACGGAATGGGCCAAAAAGGACCCTTAAATTTCCGTTTTTGTTTTGTTCCTGTGTTTGTGCAGTACTGCACAAACCGGCCTTTAAGTTGATATTTGACTCAGAACCTGAACTGCTGTAGCTTCAGATATTTCGAGCCTGGAGTTTAGACCATGAGTTTTATGCCAAATTTAGGGTGCAAAGTTTAAAAGCTAATTTAGAGCCCTAAATTTAAAGCTTTTTCTTTCCAACTTTTTGTGTGAACTACAAATTTCCCTGATGTAAAAGGGTGCAAGTTTGAAGAGTCTAGATGAATTAGCAAAAAATAGAAAAATAAAAGTTAAAAATCACATAATGCAAAATTCTGGGCAAAATTTTGCAAATTTTGAAAATTGACAACCGTGGTGCTTATTCATTTGGAAGTGCCTTCTATCCACAAAAGTTTTAGGTCTCTGATACCAGCGCTCAGAACAGACAACAACTACAACAACCTCGGCCTGCGGCCTCGGCAGGTGCCGCTCTGGCGCAGGAGAAGCCGGTGACAATGTACGTTAGCCAAACAGTTTGATTGACAGGCGAGTGTTTTCAGCAGTTTGATACTTATAACAACGCAATGTTGGAGTTTTAGGTTTTGTGTTCTCATTATGGCTCCATTCAAACCCCTGTGTAAGCCCATGTTTTCCTACATTAGCATGTCTCTGCACACTGCGTCACGTTTGCCCTCTGTTCATGTCATCACATAGATAAACACACGTATAATGGTTGTTTTGTTAAGTAAAGACTGGGCATGACCAGAAGAAAGGAGATACATTATAAAATATGATGGGTTTGCCGACCGTATTTCACCTATACCTGCAGATTTTCACCCAATTCAGCCAATTTGTTAACGAGTTAGCTTCGGTTACCCTACTCCCCGTCCGCATGCGCAGTAACGTCTGCAGTGAATGAGAGCAAAGATACCGTTATAGTTGACTGAAGCATGTTAATATGCCGTTTGTTTGTTTGTTCCTGGTCTAAATGATCCCTTAGAGCCTATTATTCCTTAGAATTCCTACTGCACATGCGCATAATAGTGCAGCGTCATAATGCCATCAATTAGGATTAGCAGATGCTATTCTGCTTTTACCCGCAAAAATTTGAGCGAAATCGGTCTATTGGCTCCCGAGATAGCCTCCATGACCATAAGTTCTAATGCGCATGCGCACTGACCTTTGTTGTTACCAAGGGTGACAAAACACTCATGCTAACTTTAAACACGTTGGCTTTCCCTCTGTTCAGGTCCTCCTCTGAAATATCCTCGCCTTTCAGGCTTATTTTCATAATTTCTGCTGCGCATGCGCAGAGCAGTGCAGCTTCAATGACATTTTTTACTTACATTTCGTGATATTCTTCTGTTCACAAAATTTCAAGAAAATCGACCCGTAGGTTGCCGAGATAGCCTCTGTTACCATTAGTTCCAGTGCGCATGCGCAGTGACCTTTTGTTGACCTGAATACCACATTCGAAATCTGCATGGTCGATTGCCTCTCATTGATATTGTTCGGTAATTTGGTACGGAGTGCAACGAAATCTTCAATCTTTCATATGCTTATATATATACATGGTGGCTATTCTAATGGTGGTAGATACAATGGGCGGAGCAAGGGGCTGAACTCCCCCCCCCAATGTCAGAATATCTATGGTAATACAAACACAGAAGCTGTTCCGAGGCAATGGCGGGGAAGGCTCCAGTTCCGTACCAGCCCCCATCCTCACTGCTCCCCCGTCCGAAATGTTTCCCATGAGCTATCTCAGCACGCCTCTGGACCCTGCTACCGTTCCCTAGATACCTGAGGGCATCACTGCTCACTTCCTCGGATCTCTAAACACGCCTCGGCACCCTCTGCCCTCTAGTCAGGTTCCCGTCCGCCCCGACCGGCTAGCCACCCGCTGTATGCACTCGGATAAAAATGTTATGCCTTTCTTGCACGCATTTACCGGCTGCAGCCTACTGCCGCAGCACAGAAGGTCCATGCAAGAAGGGCAGAATGACGTCACTACTGCTGCGGGAAAAACGGGACCGAAGTATTTTGCCCCTCGGTGGCGAACTAGTCGTCGGAGCGTCATGAAACAAAAACGGCAGAGCTCATAATTTCTCATACTAAAAGTTTAGAGAGAACCATATATCTCAGTTGAGTATAAAGGCACTTTATCACGTGATGAATCTATTACAACCTATGAAAACCGCATCAAATTCAGTCTTTATCATCATATAGCTCAAAACCTATGGGAGACGCGCGGGTATGGCCAGGCAGACGGTTGTAGAACTTGAGCCGGGCTTTTTTTGGTACCAATTTCGAAAAGAAAATTTGCAAATATGTAGTCCTAAATTCCCAAAAAACAAAAAATATTGTATCTTTTGCAGAAAAATATTTCCCATTAACTCAGAAATTTGCATTTAGAATATGTTGTTGTAATGACAATACCCATCTCAACAAAGAAAACTGCGTTCAAAAATATCCAGAATTTTGAAAGTTATATGGTTTTAAAGTTTTAGGCCATAATTGCAATGTTTTGGAAAAAGGGCCAAAACTGACCTTCAAAATTATGCTTTTGGTTCAGTTTAGTGTCTATGCAGTAATGCACAGTCCATTCTGTCTGTAAAAATCCAGTTTGGAACACCTAGCATCATATCTTCAGATATTTCGAACTTCTAACTTTGGTAATGCATTTCACTACAAGTTGGAGGTAAAAGTTTCAAAAAATCATTTTGGAAGTACACATTTGGATTTTTTGCTTCAAACTTTGAGCAACAACTGGTAATTGATTGTGTGTAAAAGAGTGTAAGTTTGAGAGCTGTAGACTAAAAACAGAAAAATAGAAAAATAAAAGTTTATAAAAATATAATCCAAAATTTTGGAGAAGTTTTTGCAAAATTCCAAAATCTGCAGCCGTCGGGATTTTTTATGGGTTTCTGCCTTTCATCTCTGCAAGTTTCAAGTATCTGATACCAGTCCTCAGAACAGACAACAACTACTACTACTACTACTACTACTACGGACAACAGAGAACGAAAAACTGTGAGTATAGAAGCCGTTTCTCACTTCGTTCGTCACCGGCTTCTGACAACAACAACAGACAACGACGAGACTGGAAAAACTGTCAGAATAGAAGCCGTTTCTTACTTCGTTCGTCACCGGCTTCTGACAACAACAGACAACGACGAGACCGGAAAAACTGTCAGAATAGAAGCCGTTTCTTACTTCGTTCGTCACCGGCTTCTGACAACGACGAGACCGGAAAAACTGTCAGAATAGAAGCCGTTTCTTACTTCGTTCGTCACCGGCTTCTGACAACGACGACGACGACGAGACCGGAAAAACTGTCAGAATAGAAGCCGTTTCTTACTTCGTTCGTCACCGGCTTCTGACAACGACGAGACCGGAAAAACTGTCAGAATAGAAGCCGTTTCTTACTTCGTTCGTCACCGGCTTCTGACAACAACAGACAACGACGAGACCGGAAAAACTGTCAGAATAGAAGCCGTTTCTTACTTCGTTCGTCACCGGCTTCTGACAACAGACAACGACGAGACCGGAAAAACTGTCAGAATAGAAGACGTTTCTTACTTCGTTCATCACCGGCTTCTGACCGTTTCTTACTTCGTTCGTCACCGGCTTCTGACAGACAGAGAGACCACGACGAGACCGGTAAAGCGGCCAGAATAGAGCCTCTTGAGAAATCTCAATGCGCTATGCTCCATGGATTTCGTCATGCGGCTCTGACAGACAGACCACGACGAGACCGGTAAAGCGGCCAGAATAGAGCCTCTTGAGAAATCTCAATGCGCTTCGCTCCATGGATTTCGTCATGCGGCTCTGATACTCCCTGTAACATAGGCAAAAATAGCTACTGGCAAATTTCTCTCATTTTTGACACCCATTCGGTTATAGCCCCTCCCTTAATCCCTAAGAACAAAAAGTAAGGCAACCTCGCCCTAAGGCTTCATAGCCCCTCCCTGTGCTATGAAAATCACACATCTTAGCCGTTCCCAAAGTGTCGAAACGGTCACATACCGGCACTTCTTGGTTCGAAATTTTGTGAATGCTTACAGCATGATCAACAGTGATAACATCAACGTTTGGGTTACCTAACCGAGCACCAGGGAGCACAGAGACACCCAAGCCATTTCAGACTTTGCCAACCCGTCCTGTTTGTAGGATAGTTTTTCGTCACCTCCACCTTCCCGCTACCGCAATCCAGCTCACTGATTCTTAGATATAGGAAGAAGCGATAAGAAGCTCAGGGACTCATTTACATAGGAAAAAAACTTGCAAATATGGTAATATATAGTGAGAATTGACAGATTGCACACGGGACTGCCAAAAAAACTTTATAAACATCTATTTTTTATTCTTCTTTTGCTACACTCAGTCTGAAAAAGGTGCACCTCTGAGTCGATTAATGCATCCAGCTTCAGGTTTGCTGCCTCATGTGTGGTTGTGGACGGGAACAGGCGGAATCGACCAACCGTGATCAAAACTATGGCTCACGTGCCTTAAACCAAGTCCAATATGTACCTTTACCAATGTCAGACACGAAGACAAATGAGAAAGGTTTCGAACGTGGCACAGAGCAGATTTAGGTATAGCAGGCTACCCAGCTCAAATGGCAGCCAGCCACGGCATTCGCCTCAGACATTAGAATACGAGGTTCATAATGAGTAAGCAAGTGCAATGGGAGGGTCTCAAGAAACAAGAAATAGACAGTGATGAGACAAAATCCAGACTCCTATGATCGTAGGAACTGTGTGATATATCTAAGCGACCGGTAGAAACGCACTTGCACTACCTTGTGTAGCAAGTTTCTGAAAAAAACAGGTCAGTGTTCATATAGTAGGCCCCAAATGAAAATTTTCAGAAGCTTTGATGTCTAACCAACAGCTTAAGGGCCAAACCATTAACCCTCAGCTTTCGCGGGAAGTGAAAGTTTTTTATGTACATTAATTTACAAGCCGATTTCTACCTTGACTTACCACAAAAAAGCTTTACACGGTGAAATGTTTCTGAGACACATGGGGACATTTCTGTATTTTTCACTGTGCGTTTGTAGTAAAATTTTCAAGTCCGGAATGCTTCAAGCCAAAACAATTTTTTGACAGTCCGGTGCCTTACGGCCCTGGACCGTCAAATACAAAAAAATATGCTTTCTCTCTACAAATAGGAGCACAATGCAGTAGAGTTTCGCGCCCTTTTGGGGTATTTTGCCCTTTTATATGAGCAGAATCGCAAACGACATGTCACACTAGTTATCAGCTCCCACTTCTCATCTCAAAAGACTATGCCAACAACTGGCATTGCCAGATACATGAATAGCCCAGAGGCGAATGCCTCGATTGAGAACCACTAGCCAACCTCAGCCGTGAATTCTGCGTTCCACTGGGCTTCCGCTTCCTGTAGCTCAGGATCTAAATTTTGCCAAGAAATCTGTGCAATACGACCGGAGAAACTGCTCCAGAAAAAGTACCCGCATATGATACAACTTCACTGACACAAATACGATTATGCACAATACGCACAAATACGTCAATACCCCCAGTAATTGGGCCAATGTGCCTGTTGCGAGTGACACTATTAAAACATAAATACAATTTAAAACAAACATTATTCACCATACGTTTACGTTCACTGCATATAAATATTATTTTACTGTATTGTTTGCCTTATCACATTTTACCCAAATATCGTGTGTAAAAACATCGATATCAAGGGATAATGGAAGACACGCTCCGTCACTAAGACAGCACTGCTTCCCAATGGGCACGTTTATCTTATTTTAATAAACCTTGGACGTGGGAGCTTTCAGTGCATTTCGATTACGCGGTCATTTCGCTTGCTTTGGATCCTTGGTCAGTTGTCTGAGTCAAGGATAAAATGGTCCCCATGGCACGTTCAGACACATTTTCTATTACAACTTATATTGATTTTTAAAGCACGTAGCATCAAGTAACTTTTGTTCCCGCCTAAAATGAGTACGTGCCGTCTACGTCGTTTCCTTTTTCTAAGCGTGGAGCACTCAGGCAAAACTACACTGTGCGAGTTTTATTTGTAGTTGTTTTGGTTTTTATCACGTTTTTCGACTTAAGCTAGCTTTTTCGTTTTTCACATATTCGTTCTGGCATTTTGTCATTGATCACTTTCTCACTAGGTCTCTTTCTGGATCTATTTCAGCAGACATTTCTGCCAAATCAATATTTCTATCGGGGCATGGAACTATACGAATAGAAAAGCAGTGTGAAAGCGGAATTAGCTTGTCCTAAGACTATGGGCAGATTCAGGGAGAATACCAGAGGGGTAAGTGCCTCACCGAAGTGCTCTCCCCCAAGCAAGGGGACTCACTCCACAAGCACCAATCTTGGGGAGCACCCGGCTATGGGTGATATTCCAACCAATGCACTATGGGCCCGATCTATGATCTAGCACGCCAATTTTTTTAATACCACCAGCCGTTTAATTGAAAGTGCAGGAGTGCCCTGCCTTACCTGGGCGACCCTATCAATATGACTACATTAAGAAAAGATAGGATATGTTAGTACAAAATTGAAGGGTCGCACCACTCCCCGCTCCAATCTATTTGGGCTTCCGTACTCTACCGAGCATAAATGTTAGTTTATGTTCCCACGCCTTCTTCGAGTAATAGACGAACTAGTGACATTAGAGGAAGACTAGAGAATCATCTTTTAGGGTGTTGGTAGGTTAGGTGTTTGAAAAACTGAGTTCTTGAACATAAGTGGCAAAGGCAAAATGAAAAACTACGAAAGAGAAAACGACATATGGGCTTCAAAGTGACTCTGTGCCAAAAATTCAAAACATTGCATAAGGTATCGTTGCAAGAATCAAGACACAATTTTGTAGTCTTCCTGTTTTGAATCCTCACACGTATATTACACTAGTAAACAAAATTTTAACTTTTGTCGTGGATCCAATATAAAATAACCCGTTTCTAGGGTTTTTGTGGCACTGAACACGAATCTGGCAGCAGAAATGCCGTATCAGATCAGAATTTTGAGATCCAGTATATCTGCGTGTCGTCTTTGTGCAAGCTTTCTTGGCATTAGTGACATTGACCGTGCAAAACCCAAGAGGTCTAGGAAAATGAACGTTTAGGCGTTTGTGGTGGCTAGGGTATTCTATCTTAAACCCGATTTTCATAGACCTAGGTCAATATATTCAAGGTAAAACGAGGCCATATAGGTCAAATTTTGTATGAGCAGGGTAGCCATTGGGACATGCCGTGATTATGCGATGAGAAGCCGGATATGGAGAGAAAGTGGCCTGAAGTAACAGAGGAAAGGTCTGAGGCAATGTTTTCTGAAACTCTTAGACCAAGGTCGTTCAAGGCCATTGGCCTTTGATGTCAAAATATTACATTTTGCCTATAACGTGTACTGCAACCAGGGATGCGGAGCCGATAAAATTTTGGACGGCTCCGGCTCCGGCTCCGGGTTCAAGTGTCCTAACGGCTCCGGCTCCGGCTCCGGCTCCGGGCAAAATAGTCGGCTCCGACCGGCTCCGGCTCCGGCAATGTACCTATATCCAAAATGTGATCGACACGTTCTCAAGGGCGTGGAAGTCCATCAGATACAAAGTGATTATGCATTTTTACGAATGACAAAATGGCGACTGGATGAACGAACGCTCTTGACCAGATGCCAAAGGCCAGTGAACCTCAAAACTGGACCAACCTACACTGCAGTGTATTCGTATAGCAAACTGCACTGCACTGTTATGGAAAAACAAAATTATGGGTCAGTAGGGTCGTTCAAAGAACAATTATTCTACTTTTCAGACTCAAATCCACCTTTTCCCATTATATATTCAATTCTGATTTCAATGAGCCACATTCCAAGCATATACGACAGCGGGAAAGATCGCCTCAAAACGGTTAAAGATTTCATGGTTCAGGAGCGATTCGCCGCCCGGTGTTGCAATCTCCCCTTGTTAAACTGGCATGAAAAGAATGCATAACATACCAATAAAGACAGCGTGGCGTGTGCGTGCGTATAGCGGTAGATGGGATTTAAAATGCAGGCATTTACTTGTGAGATGTATTTGCAGCGCAATACAAATACATGTTATTCCACAAAAGACCTGAATTTAAATGGTTCAGCACCCTAGTACTCTAAATCCCGACAGAGCAGAAATGCCTTCCGGAGGCGAACCTTTCTCTGACAACATTCGTTGGAGAACGTCATTGGGGCAGGTGCTTCTCCCTATTCTCCCGAGGACTATTTAAGAGCTCTGATACTTCTAGAAGAAAACCCTGCTGCATATTTTTACCCTTTAGATGGCTCACGAAATCTTCCAGCAGCGTCACACCACGTTCTGTGGGATCGTTCACCACATTAAGTTCTGGAATACCTTGAAACAGGAGAACCTATACCAGTGACCAGCTTCTTAACGGAGCAATTTATGGTCAGAATATTTCAGATTCAGGCTATCGAATACCAGCCAGCTGTCAGGAGTGACAAGCTGGCTGAGGCTTAGCACCGAGCATTCATCGAGCTCTTCATAGCCTCTATCGGAAACTTAAGCTTGCCCTCGTCACATGTGAATTGTTTGCTGTTTTGACCAATTGTTGGGCGACTGGCTCCTTAAACCAAGGTGGTGGTTCTCACCAGCGGGACAGAATATAACTTTCTGTGCTCAGATACCACAGCTGATGGCAAAGTGATTTCAGCACATTCAGGGTGATTTCTATATTATTTAATGAAAGCACTGCACTGCATTTTATGGATAGCTTTCAGGCTCATCGAAGGTTCTAAAGCTGACTATCCGTGACGGAGGAACCCAGATACATGGTTTAGAACCACTTATAAGGAAAGCCGCCAACCCTTCCGGGGTCTGAGTGGCTCGGTCGGTTACCGCTTGCGCTCGGCTCAGCCAATGGCATTCTGTATGTGCTGGGTGTCGAGAGTTCGAGGCCACCCAGAGGCAGAATCTGGCGCCCTGCTCTAGCTCAAGCTAATTCTTTCCCTCTCACCTCTGATGCTATATGAGCTTATGACCTTAACAGTTGATGCGTTGTTAAACACCAAAAAATATAATAGTCAGTCTTTAAGTGTCTTCTGGAATGATGAACGGAATCTGACTTAGTAGTAGCACGCACTTCATGCCATAAATGTCCTATATTCCATGAATATGGCTTGCTGGTGGGCTCCGGGTCTTCTAAACAGACATTTGTTGGAGACAACCTCTCCTGACAGACACACGTAAACCAGCTTGCGCAATTCGTGATTATCTTCTCAAGGAAAAACAGAGCTGGCATGTCTTCCAGAACCAAAGCACTGGCCGGGCCTGATGATCCAGGAACCTTCCCTGATAGGTTTTCCAATAAAAATACTCCGGCATTGTGTAGAGGCGCTGAAGTCAAAGTGCAAACGCAACTGTTATTTGTGACCAGAAAGTTATAATCTGCCTCGCAAATAAGAATCACAATGCTGGTGGTAAAAAGGCAGTGACACAGTACCTGGCCTAAACAGCAAAATCATCCACCTTTCAGATGAAGAGCTCGGCTTGGTACCAAGCCTCTGCTAATTTGTCATTCCTGAAAGCAGGCTGGTATTCGAGTGCCTGAATTTGAAAGATTCTGACATGAAATTGCTCCGTTGAGAAGCTGGAAACTGGTATAGCTTCCCCTGTTTCAAGGTATTCCAGAACTTACTGTCGTGAACGGTCCCATAGAACGTGGTGTGAAGCTGGTGGAAGATTTTGTGAGCCATCCAAAGGAAAAATATGCAGCAGGGTCTTCTTCTAGCAGTATCAGAGCTCTTAACACGCGCATTGACGGGGGTCTGAGCCACCTTCGCTTTTACGAGGGGGGGGTACCGCCCCCTCCCTAAGATCTCGAGAACCACGGTAGGTAGCGAAAAATGGTAAACGGCGTTGGGTAGCCCATCCACTTCTCCATCCAAAATATTTGAACCATTTTTTCTGGCTACATTTCAGGTCACGAGAGGTCAAAACATGCAGTCATAGGGATAACATATAAATTAAGTTTTTCGGCCATTAAATCTGAACAAGTAAAGATAGAGCAAAACGACTTAAACCATATGAATCCTCGCAGCAAGCTGAATTGAATGATATATAACTTGACCTTGCTAGGTCAAATCAAGGATTTGACCTGACCTGCGGTCAGGTCAGGGTCAAATTATATAAAACGCATATCACTAGAACTGGAAAGCCAAGGCGAGTCTAATGCAGCTAAAATAAACGCTCTATCACCATCGGTTACTGAGTTATTCAGTAAAAACCACTTTTCCCATGTATTTCCAATGGAGAGGTCATGCCTCGTACCAGACCTTAGGTCATCGATATAAAAAATATCGGAATATTTGTTAGAGAACTCGGTAGGCCCATTATGTTATATGAGTTTCAACCGGATAAGTTCACCCTGCTTTGACGTATGCTATCTTAAACTTTTTTGAGGTCACGTCACTTGACCTGTACTGGTGACCTGACCTGAGATGACCTAACCTTAAAATTTTTACAGAAGTTGTAAAAATGATGAGGGAAAAGGTATGCCAAGTACGGCGGCGCGTAGCGCCGCCGTTTTTCTAATATCTCCGAAAAACTCGAGGGGGAGGGTACCCGCCCCCCGTCAATGCGCGTGTTAAATAGTTCTCAGGAGAATAGGGAGAAGCACCTGCCCCAATGACGTTCTCCAACGAATGTTGTCAGGGCCGTCAACGAATGTTGTCAAGGTTCGTCTGTTCTGTCGGGATGTAGAGTACTCGGGTGCTGAACCATTTAATTTCAGGTCTTTTGTGGAATAACATGTATTTGTATTGTGCTGCAAATACATCTGACAAGTAAATGCCTGCATGTTAAATCCCATCTACCGCTCCTATACGCACGCACATGCCACGCTGTCTTTACTGGTAGGTTATGCACCCCTTTCATGCCAATTTAACAGGGGGAGACTGCAACGCCGGGTGGCCTATCGCGCCTGAAACATGGAATATTTAAACGGTTTGAGGCGATCTTTCCCGTTGTCGTAAATGCTTGGAATGTGGCTCATTGAAATCATAATCGAATATATAATGGGAAAAGTGGGTTCAAGTCTGAACAGCAAAAATATGTTTTTTTACGACCCTAATGGGTCAGACATGCCCGCAAACCCACATAAAAATCAAAGATACAACGATCAAGTAAAGCTTGGACGGCCCGCAAATAAAAATATCGCTGAGCTAACAGTGTTCAACATAAAAAACACATCAGATAGGCTGATGGCATAATTCCTTTTCGAGAAAAATCGAGACCAACCACCCTACTGCCCAGGGCCCAGCAGCTGGTTCGCTCACTACACCACCCAATCGCGGTTGGAGCGGAGCAGCAACATTGCCTCCAATATGTCAGCTCTTAGTCTGGACCTGAGATCAGTAAGCAGTAGCCTCATCGCAGAGAACAACCTCTTCACGGACACCTGAGTAACTGGTAGCGCGGCCATTACCAGGCTAGCCCGCTGGATGATGGCTGGATATCTATCTAGATGTCCCATACGGTCGCCCCCTTTAGGCGACCCAGGTTTTTGAAGTCGGCTAGTGCCGCATCGAGTGACGAGGATGCTGTTTTCTGCGCCTTTTGCCCTCGGTTCTCGACAGACCTAGTATAAACTACTTCTCCGAGTACATGATAGCTCTCCTGGGGGGAGGGGGTGGGAGCAAAGATTTTATTGCTCGACAGACCTAGTGTAAACACATTAAAAAAAAATATTCGGCTTTTGGGGGCCAAAAGATAGTCTGCCCCCCTTCCAGGGCTTTGGAGGGGGCCATGGCCGAAATGACCTTCCCCCTGCGTCTGCCAACAGGGATGGATGGAGGCCGACGGTATGGGGTAAATCGTGAAAAACATGTTTTTTTAAGAAAATCGGCAAAAATCGCCAAAAATTGGGCGTTTGGGGGCAAATGCCTTTTTTGCCCTCCCCCTATGGATCCGCCAGTGTCCGCCAATGTTTTCATTTGTTGCTAATTTCTGCCCATGCTAAATAGCCGGAGCACATCCCCTACCCGAGAGTGAGACCGTCTACGGAACACCTTAGTTGCAATATTTCACGAATCTCGATATATATAACATATTGAGAAAATGTAATATTTCAGGTGAATAAATGTGTTTCCATGCGGCATCTCACGAGGTAAAGTATGACCATTTCACGTTTGATTTTTGGTAATTTTAGAGCTCTTTGGGAGCCGGAGCCGGACCCTTTCTGACGGCTCCGGCTCCGGCTCCGGCTCCGATCAAGTGTTTCGGCGGCTCCGGCTCCGGCTCCGGGCAGAATGGTCGGCTCCGACCGGCTCCGGCTCCGGCTCCGGGCAGAATGGTTGGCTCCGACCGGCTCCGGCTCCGGCTCCGCATCCCTGACTGCAACTAGCACTATGGCAACCGTCGGGCGGAAAATAAGGTTTGACCTTGACCCATGACATTTGTCTTGAACCTGTTACTTTGAGCTCAAGATTTAGTGACCTAGCGTATGACGGCATAGCACGATATACGTCATATAAGGCGGCATCATCCGACCAAAGGCACTAGGGTCAATGACCTTGAAATGGTGGTATGACCTTGACCTGTGACTTTTTACTTAAACTCGACCTTCAAGGGAGGTGACTCTGACAAAAAATCCTCCTCATATAATGTTGCGACGTCACCTCTCGGTCTACAATACCGGCGAGCTTGTGCGACCGAGCGCAAACTTTGTTCAATGTACAATGTTCATGCACTTGAATGCGAGGTAGTCTTTCATTGCAAATTCACATGTATATTGATCAGCTGCATTGTCTGGGTGCAGATAATCCGGATTTTCGACATCCTTGATCTATATTTTCCACAAAAGGCTAGGCTGATGACAGTGTGTGGAAAAGGTAGGGGTTATACAACAGGTATGCTCTGGAGAAGAAACCAGGTCCGATGGCAAAAAACGGTTACTAAATTTGAAATCAGCGGTATCGGAATAGGCAGAAACAGGTGTTCACGTGCCGGATCCATTTTATCTGTTGACCAGTGTTATTAATATTGCGATATACAATACCAGCAACGCACACAAACACACCCGCAGGCGGGATGATGGGCTCGTAAGTCGCCATCCAGCGGGCACAATCTGAGACCCCCAACCACGAGACTGCGCCGCACACCCAGCCAGCAGAGAGCAGTGCGTCAGAGCACCCCCGGGACAGGACCCGAGCACGCGTACGGCCGCTGACAACAGAAAACAAGCCGTATGTTATAGGATTGGGCAAGGTGACGTGCCATTTAGTTAGTGGAGGGGGCCGCGTCCGTGACCGCCCGTTCAGCGTGAGGCCTCTTAAACAGTTACGCCCAGGAGGGCACGGCCGCGGACCCGAGCGTGTGTATGTGAGTGGGTATGTGTATGTGTCTGAGCGTGTGTATTTTCGGTCATTTTCTTCAATTTCCCCAAAATATGACTGAAACGAGAGATAATTGTCCATATTTTTCTAGTCTGGCATTTATTTTGTGCCATAATGTCGCAGGTAGCATGAAAATGACATAATGACAGTAACTGATGAAATTTTAAAAGGCATGGACCGATCAGAAATAACTCTTTTAACGTTGATTGATCTCAGTCACTGTTTTGATGTTATAGACCATGAGGCGCTGTTAACTAAACTCAATCTTTTACAAATTTCGACGGGATGGTTCAGGAGCTATCTCAGTGGACATACTCAGAGAGTTAGAATAGGCGAGAAAATATCTAAACCCCTTCCAATAACTATAGGCACATAGGGTACACAGGAGGGCACATAGGGTAACATAACTATAGGGTACTTGTCTAGGCCCACTGTTGTTTAACATTATTAGTAATGACCTCGCATGTCACATTCCATCTGAACTTGATGGGTTCCGGGTCACAGTCGTTCGCTATGCAGACGACACACAGGTGGCCATCACTGGACCCCGAAACAGAATAACAACTATGCAAAATTGTTTGGAAAGTATACTAAACACAATGTACACTTGGTTCCAACAGCATGGATTGATGATTAATGTCGACAAAACTGAGCTTTTACTCTGCGGGGATCGCAGACAAATCGCAAGTATATCCCAGTCCCCAAGTATCAGATTCATGGGCGAAACTCTCAAATGTACCGATAAGGTTAAAAACCTAGGCGTTATAATGGATAGTAACCTCTCGTGGAAATATCATGTCAAAAATATAACTGATCGATGCTTGGGAATGCTGCTAGGACTGCTTCATGCAAAACATGCCCTTTCGGCATTGCCTCGTCTGATCGACTCACTCGTCATGTCACACATAAGATACTGTGTTCAAGTGTATGGCAGCGCAAACCCTTGTGTGCTTTCTGAACTACAGAAGGTGTTAAACTTTGCAGCAAGAGTGATATCTGGGCGTAGAAAATATGACCATATCTCCGATGTGCTTCGACAATTAGAATGGCTGACGATTCCCCAGTTGTTAACCTATTTCGAAGTATGCTTACTGCATAAAATCATCACGAACAAAACCCCCTCATCTATAAGAAACAACATATCATTCAACCACGAAACTACAGCCCGTGAAACCCGGCAATCATTGCATCTGTCACTCTATCGCCCGAATAACAAGCATGGAAAACGTCAGTTCATATATAGAGCATCTGCAAAATTCAACCAGCACGTTGTACCCAATGATCTTAATATTGTCAGTACCAATGTGTTCAAATCTCGCATTAGGCAAGTCATAATAAATTCCGGTTAGGCGCGCAACACAGTTGAAATTATGCTTACATTCTTAATTGTTATACTTATGTGTTATACCGTGTCATGCTGTACTGTGACTGTTGTTTTGTGATGACGGTTTCGAAATAGCCCTCATGGAGTGGAGAAACCTGTCAAGGTCTTGGAGGATGTTGAAATAAATAAATACCGCCGTGAACATAGGTTTTGGGTGAAGACCGAATGTTTCGCCAGATCTGCCATATACCATACTCCAAAAGACTGATAAAATAGTAGGTAGTGAAGGGTGAAATTGGAAACATTCACAAACCGCAGCTAACAGCGCGAAGCCTATACCAGGCATCTGATGCCAAGGAACGCACTTTGTACTGTCTCAAGGGAAAATCTGTTCTTTTCTTTTTTTACTAATGTCAGGTCTGTAGAAAATAAAATATGACTTCCTCATAAACATAGAGTGAAAATAAACGCCCCAGGGGGTCCTACGTTGATCTTGGTCTCCACTCATTCTCCAATGCTATCTGGAATGGAAACATTTAGCTGCAGGAACATGCACGTTTTATTTGACACCACGGCGCTCTGCTGCGACCGTGGCACCCCGACGCTGGACGTACGGGCCCTATGTTTCGATATATGCGTGTTGTTTGTGAAGAATCTGCTTCAAATCTTTATGTGGTTGCAGGATTATGCAGATTTTAGCTATCCCAAATGCAGATAAATCCTAAAAAAACATTTTGCTGATTTTCCGATACCCTGAAAAATAAATTACTAGGTGCTTAAAACTAGGTTACTACAGTTTACAATAAGTTAAAACTAGGACATGATAGGCCTAAAATTGAGACCAACGTAGGCTAAAGAAGGGTCCATATTTCTCAACCGTACTGAAACCTATCACTGCAGCTCTTAACTAACCACTCTCACAACTCTTATTAACAATCTAACTGTTCTCTTACACTTCTCTTTTCCTCTGTGCGGCGGCTGCAAAGCCAAAGAGGGGAGCTGTAATCTCACCACCGGGTTGCAGGGTAAAGCCACGTCACC
This sequence comes from Lepas anatifera, assembly GCA_034440635.1. Lineage (NCBI taxonomy): Eukaryota > Metazoa > Arthropoda > Thecostraca > Lepadidae > Lepas > Lepas anatifera. The sequence goes on along the minus strand of JAOTON010001928.1, from coordinate 50,988 downwards.
CTGGCCAGGGGCTCGGCGGCACTTTCTTAAGTACCGGAAATCATTGCTTGAACGGAGGAAATCGAGTAACGTAGGCAAAGCGGACACCCAGTAACTTGCACCAAACATAAATTCTAAATTTCAACGTCTTCAGCCTTGGCAGTGGCAGTCGTCCTCTTGCACTCTGCGAGTTCAAAACTATAAATGAACTCCCTCGACTCGGCTTTTTGTGTAGTTGCCACGACCATCCATTTGCAAGTTGAAAACATCTTGCACTCATTATTTAAAATAACCCCCATTACTTTGCTAGACTAACGTAACTCACCCTCACCCAGAATCTAAAAATAATCTCAGACACTGCTTTAAAGGCGGGCAAGGGCGTCATGCACAAAACGCCTTATAAAAAGTATTAAAGTAAGTACGTAGTTTCTACGCGACGATGTACTAATGTATCGTATGTGTCTCTCAACTACGCCACGATTTGCGAGCTAAGCGACGTGGAGTCATAAGAGCCAAAACGTTGTTATTATCATTGTGGACGACTCCAGATAAAGTATTTTAGTCTTTGAGGTTGCTCCTGAAACAATATCACATCGAAGTCAGAGATGATCACGCCGGCTTGCTCAACATGTGGAATTGCTCAGGCATGCCTTCACGGCTGGTCCAAACAGGAATTCTGACAATGACCCTGACAATATATGGAACGGTGAGTCGTCCTCATTTAGACAGGAGAGAATACCAAGGTTATTGAATCAAGGGAGTAAAGTCTCTCATGACCAAATTGAGCAGATTGTGATTCAATCACCAATAAAAATTTCACGCCAAAAACTTTCGAGAATCTACTGAATTGAAAAAACAGAACAAACAGCTAGCCCCAAACCAACTGAAAAGCCGTCCTCTAGATAAGACAGCAGCAGCTGACACTGATCTCCCTACCTTATCGAAATTAAATCAGAGCATCTGCCGGGACGGGTGTGTGGATGGGACACCAGTCGACACCGGCCCAGTACTGGCCACCTCTGAACCCACTATAAAACCCCAGCCGTGCCGTCCTCAGTCACCAATCATCTCCAGCTGTCAAGCCAGCAGCATCTTTTCCACTCCACACCGCCTTCCAGCCACACCATGCAGTTGTTGGTGCTCGCCCTTGCCGTGGCCTCCTGCGCCGCCGCTCCGTCGCGGTCCTACGCCGCCCCGGCCCCTGTCGCAGCCGTCAGGTCCACCTCCGGCCTGGCTCGTGTTACCGAGTCTTCCCACCAGAGCTCCGCCGACGACGGCAGCTACAGCTTCCGCTTCCTCTCTGACGACGACATCTCGCGGCAGGAGCAGGGCTCCGACGGCGCCGTCGCCGGCTCCTACAGCTTCATCTCACCCGAGGGCCTGGACGTCGTCGTCAGGTACGTCGCCGACGAGCACGGCTTCCGCGCCGAGAGCGACGCTCTGCCGACGCCGGTGCCGACCGAGTACCCCACGCCGTCGGTGCCGCCCACCGACGCGTCGGCGGCCGCACGTGCCGAGGTCCAGTACCAGTACTAGGCCCCCCGACAGCTGGTTCGCGCTGAGGTCGAAGACGTCGAGGACGACGATGATGTCGAGGTGCGGGCTGCTAGCCGGCCCTTGCGTTACCAGCGCGTTCTGGTGGGTTACCGGCCCCGGCAGTAGGGCTTCCATTATGCAGTGATGGACAGCCTTATCCAACGTCTCCTGAGACGCCTCGACAGATAAACTTCCGGCGAACATCAAGTTTGAATCTTGTACAGTCCCTGTGTATGTGTGTATCTCTTTCTAGTTATTTATTAAAAAAACAGAATTTACTCAGTTGTGTCAGTATTGTGGCAAATATCATCAGGACTTTGTACGTAAGAATAGAGCGGGTTGACCAATGCATACGAGGAGTTATCAACCAATTTCAGCCGACAGTTTTGCAACGCAATTCTGCAGAATCGCATAAAATTATTTAAAACATATTTGGGAATACCAGTTTGGCATTGAACCACGGCACTGACTTCCTCGTGCCCAGACAACACCTGTTTTGGAGCACGAATTACGCACCATGCTTGCTAAGACTTTGGTACATACGAACGTGTAGGTGGGGGAATAGACAGAGGAGCAGGGGAACAAAGTTCAGTTTGTGTGCCCGTTTTCTGAGCATTCGAAACCGATCGTTTTCCTTTTTGTGTAATGTATCCCGGAATTTCCCATTCATTACTCATTAAACAGGCAGAACAAACACAATGCGATGAAATCACGCAAAATAATCGTAAAAGAAATCGCGCAAAAGGGCGAGCCAGGCATGGAAATACAACAAGTTTAAGTTTCGAAGCCCTAGGAAACACATTGACGTTTTTCACAATCGTGGTGTAGCCTGATTCCACGCCAACACATCGGTGCTAGTATATTTGTGCGGTTCCATATAGATATAGCCCAAGGGTCGCCCATAAGTTGCCGATCAGGAATTTCGCCCATTTTCGACAGCCCTCCTCCTATGCAACGTTTCCCAGCGCTCATGCCGACCCCCACCCTACCCTGAAGTACTACGTGACGCTCAATCATACCCCCTCCCCCTACAAGCGAAAAAAACAGCATAGGAGGGTCGTCCTTCATCTGCTATTAAACTTGAACATCGTTTCCACTTCCAATGCGTCGAAACGGTCACGTTTCCGCGTTGCCCAAGGTTTGGTAAATGCTTCACATCATGTTAAACCGTGATCAGATCAGTGTTGAACTCTCCAGCTGGGGGTGAAGCCGAGCCACCACAGCAGAATTTAGGCAGTCTGCCCGAAACACGAAAAAAACGTTAAAATAATGGAAATCAGTAAGCAATACAAATTTCCCTCGCAGGGCATTTCAGATTTGACCGTCTCATCCCTGCTCTGTGTAATAATTCCTAGTCATCTCCACGTTTACGCTTCCGTAATCTAACTCACCGATGCTTGGCAAGCTAAGCCATCAAAAGCAGAGAAAAGAGCGAAAATGGTACGATGCATTCGTCCGGGGTACTGTCAAAAAACGATAACATACCTTCACAATTTTCCTGGTTGTTTCTTGGACTCAGACCGAATGAGGCAGCTCTCAATTAATTGATCCATCCAGTTATATAGTTGGGGGTGGTTCCCGGTCAGAACAGACTAGAGGTGGGACTTTCCAGGTCCGGGGGCCCGGGGCAAAAGCCCGGCCCAGGCCCGCGGGCTTGGACCGGGCCTGAAGGCCTGACTTAGGCCAATGCCGGGCTGATAACGGGCTTCACCCAGCTCATTCCGGGCTTCAACTGAACTGGGACTTCAAAGTCAATTTTCTGTAAGTTAAATAAGCCTTTTTCAGTACAGACCTAGTTTTTTCCACTAAAATATAATCTTATTCATGCACCTGCAGCTTTTGAAAATGCATTTACAATTAATTTTGAGACATGGACTTTAAGAAATACATCAGGAATGTAAAAGCATGAAGCTCTAACTTTCTATCTGTTACTCATGTCAGGGTCAAAAGCAAGTTACTTAAACCTGTATCAATATTTATAATCAAATATTGAATATTACCTACAGTTGCACACATCCATGCTGTACTGTCATCTTGTGAATATCCTAATGACTTCAAAATCTTCAAGTCATATATGGGTGAATAAAATATAAATTGTGGTAGCCTATTTGTTACTTCCATATTGTCAGTATACCATTTCATTTGTTGCTGACATATTGATACTAACACCTAGCTCTAACTAGAACATTCTTTCCAGAAGCTTTCTGCTTCAGGTAAAAAGAAAATGCCATCTATGGAGCTATTCCCATGTCCTCTGCCAAAAATGGCAAAGTGAATGACAGGTACGAAATATCTATTGGGAGCCCATAATTGTCAAACTGGCCTGATAACTCTAGATGCAAGAACAAATGTTGATAAGTTTGACCCTTCCACAGCTTCATCTTGCTCCTGCATTGCCCAAAAGATGCAGAATCCACTCGAAAAGGCTAGTATAAGCAAGGGAATAGGCACAAAGAAAACATGCTTTTGATCGAAGTACGTTAGAATATAAATTAGTCTGTTGTGGGGAGATACAGGGAGAGCAGCAGTCAGCCTTAGAAGGAACCTTTGAAATTGCACCAAAACATGAATATACTTGACATCATGTGTTGCATTTTCCTTGTGGAGATATTCCCTGGCCTCTATGAAATACAACTTCTATTATAAGCTTTGAACATAACAGCACTTCCCTCCCAAAATACCTTTACTTTACACCTCCCTCCCAGCACACTAAAAATGTACTACGGAAACATAGAAACACAGAACACAAAAACAATATCCAAATTATGATGGTCTTCAGATACGCCAAATTCAGCGGGCTTCAGAACAGCTTGAAAATATTTGCAAAGTCAGAAAAGCGTCATATATGAAACAACTGCACAAAAAGGCCTATTCTCAGGAACTAAGCAAATGCACTACACAGTTTTTGCTGATTTTTTGAATCCCTGAAAATTTTAGAATATATCTTTAAGAGTACTGAAATATTTAAACTGAAATAAACTTACTATTCTGCTAAATTTTTGTGAAAAATATTTTCATAAATGATTGCTATAACGTAGACAAACACGGCGCTTCATATACCTTCTAAGCGCAAGCCCCTAAAATACAACAAAACAAACGGAAATAGTGTTCAAGCCCGCATGGTAATGGTAATGTGGATGGACTCGAGTTGTTTTTTGTGTCAGATTTACTTTTTGGTGGAGATTGGGCGCAACCTTTTTATACCATATTTGGTGCGAACCTGTGGAAAACTACTGGTTCTTTATCAAGGTAGGCTGATGGACCTTGTTGGCCTATTGGCTTACCTACTTTGCAGATCGGGCTGACCCAAGCAGAACAATCTTTTGGCAATATTCCAAGCTGTTTACTGGCTAAATTAAAAGGAAATGCTCACATGTATCATTTCAGGGACAATGTGAAGGATTTTTGGTTCATTCACCGCCATTCTGCCATGATATTCTGAAAAGTTTTAGCTGAAAACTTGTCACTTCTCTTTCCTCTATTCATCAACATTATTGGAACTCAATTATGAGGCCCGCGCCAGCACATCATGATTTATAAAAATGCAATGATGGAGGAAATGGCTGATATGAGTGGGCTTATTTCATCCCGATTCTTATTGCTGCCATGTGCATACCTCTATCTCGAATGCCCATTGTTTTATAAGGTGATGCTGGTCATTATCTGAAGTAAGCTTGCATCATAAGCAAGGCATGTTTCATACTGTGTTTTTCAGTATCATTTTCTGCTGAATTATTAAGATAGCTGAGGCTACTGATGCCACATGCACCTTTTTAATATGGTTTTGGGTGTAACCAAAACTTTTTCCAGGATAAGTTGGCTTAAAATATGTATTTGAGCAGCTTTAAAGTAAACAAATGCTGTATACAGTCGTTTATGGTTTTTCCATGATACCGGGCCTTCCCGGGCTTTATAAGCCATTTCTACCACAAACCGGGCTTGTGACAGGGTTCTAAAATCAGCAGCAGACCGGGCCCGGGCCTGCAAAATTGCCCGAAACTCCCACCTCTAGAACAGACTGAATGGACCACACGTGCTAAAAGCATTTACTCACGTCCCTGAAAACCAAGCCAAAATAATGCATTTTTTACAAGGGCTAACATGAAGCCAGATCGTTAGTCTGAAGCGTGAAACAGAACAGATTTAGGGAACGATGGCTACTCAGATTAATAAATGCGTAGGCAATAGCGCCAAAACGACCACCCTCAGGTTCGAAGAGCTGCAAACAAACTGTTTTACTTCGCTGCAAAAATATGCGCCAGCGATTTCTATCTCGACTTACGGGGTGTTTCAAAATGAATGATATTTTTGAATTGATCAGAATACACCTATAAAGAGGTTGTTGTGGTATGATTTGCATATCAATAGAAAGCAAATTTGGGGTCATTTACGACTTTAGGTATTTTGAAAGTTGTTTTTATATTTTTACTAGTAAAAAGCAGTCATAAAAATGAGGTGAAAACAATGTCTTTTTGCCTTCAACGAAAATTTTTCGCTGAAGTCACGCGCGTATCACGTGACAAGTATCACGCCAATGACACTGCAAACATTAAATTGTCACTGCGGTACATTACAGTCCGCACGCACATTGCCTCTGGAAATTAATTCTAAAAACAACACACCTCCCATGCTTAGGAAAGCTCGGGTCCAAGCAAACAATCCCCCAATTGGCCCATGTCCCTTGTTCTGCGGTGAACAGTGGGATCTTTTTCGCTGTGTCCGCCGCATCCAGTCATTCCTATTTAAGATCAGAGAATAGCTTGAGCCCAAAAACTTTAAACTTGAAATGTTACTGAGACTTGGCTTTTGATGTGCATGCTTACGTGCCATTTTTTGCGCCAAAGCCTTTTAAGAGTGCTGCCAGTTCCGTTTTCTCGAATATAAGCTGACAAGTATTATGTCACTTACATCATTTTCGAGTTCATTTAAGATGGAAGAAAATACTTGATGCTAATAAAACATTTTTTTCGAAAAATGTCCCATAACTCACCATTAAAACGGCCGTTTTTTTATGGCTTTGAAGGATCTTTAGCCCTTTGCTAAACTTTTAAAAAATATCACTCTTTCTGAAACATCCTGTACACAGCGATCCAACTTTACCAGGCAAATACTTTAAAACAATGAAGGACATGTTTAGTCACCTTTTACTGTGTTTTTAGCAAAATATTCAGATCTAAAATCTTCGATGCCAAAATCAGCCTTGCAGTCCAGCAAGGTGAAAGCCCCGAATATGAGATCCGATCAGTTTTCTCTCTGCAAAACGGAATTACGCCCAGTGGAGTTTCGCGCCCTTTTAAGGTATTTTACCCGGTTATGTGAGCAGAATTGCAAATAATCTGTAACACTTGTTATGGTAGCACACTTCCGACCTTAAAAGACTGCGACAAGGACTAGCTTTAACATATATATGAAATATCCAAAGCAAATTCCCCTTCCCCGGTTGAGAAACATCGGCCAACAATCTGTGCCTATGCCGCGAATTCCGTGCTCATCATGCATTGTCAATTTTTGTAGCTGCAGATTGAAGTTTAGCCAGGGAACGGGTGCCACACAACCAAGGAAGCTGTTTTAGAAAAAGAACCCGCTTGCAAGGCAAACTCATTGGTCCACATACTATTCCCGTTATCAGTTTACGGTCAATGCATATATGGCCTGTTACAACAGGGACATGTAAAGAAAGTGCACACCTTACTGCCATGCTCATTTGTCACGTTTCACACATATCGTGAGTAAATATGCCCATATCAAGGAATACTGGAGAACATGCGCCCAAGCTCAGCCTTCGCTGCTTTTCGAGGGGCGTATTCTATTTCATTTCACCAAACTTTGGATGTGAGAGCTTTCAATGCGTTTTGATGGCATGTTAGTTTCGCTTGCTTTGGATCCTGGGCCAGCTGCCTGAGTCAATGGTGAAATTGTACCCCATGACACATTTCCACATATTTTGCAAGACAAGTTCTAATGATTTTGTTTTTGTTTTCAAAAGAACGCAGCGTCGAGTATCTTCTGTTTCAGCTTAGAGTCAGTGTTTACGGCTTGTGCCGTTTGATTTTTCCCAGCAGCCAGCTAGGGCCGATCCCTCCGCTGTGTAACGCATCGTAAGGATAAGGCTGACTCCCTCCACTCAGGTCGCGTCACCACCAAATCTTTATATGCTACACGTTATAAGTTAAGCGACCACAAAGTTTAGTGTGCCACTAAGCCAAAATAATCAATCAGCCTCCCAAATATGTCCCGATTCTGATTCAGGAGCTAAATGACGTCGAGTCATATAGCCACAATGCTTTCAACGTTGTGGACGACTCTAGATAAAGTCCTCGAGTCTTTGAGATAACCTCTTGGACAAAATGTCATCACAATTGGAGATGTAGGGCGAAATGGCTTAATCGATCTGATGTTAAAATAACAAGCAGTGCCTTCACAGCTAGTCAAAATACATAGGAATCCTGTCAGCGACCCTGACAATATCTTCCCGGTGAATCGTCCTTGTTTGGGCAGGAGAGCATAACAAGGTAATTAAATCCAGGGACTCTCGTCTCTCATGAATGAATTGAACAGATTGTGATTCGACCATCCGTAACCATTTCACGACAAAAACCTATCTCCAATCTACCGAATGTTAACACAACCACCAAAGCAACTCTCCTGAACCAGTTGCAAATCCGTGCTCTGCTCTAAAGGCAGGAGCTGCTGACACTGATCTCCCTCCCTTATCGAAATCAAATCAGAGCATCTACCGGGACGGGTGTGTGGATGGGACACCAGTCGACCCCGGCCCAGTGGGGCCAAGTCAAAGCATTTCGATGGCACAAACTTGTTTTTGCAATGAATAAAAAAACAACAACAACAAAAAAACGGGTGAGAAACACCTGTTTGTGTGCCTGTACTTTACATAACGCTTGGGCCAGTCTGTCAAACGCCCCCCCCCCCAGCCCTCTCCCACTGTGAAATGTTCCGTAAGGATGGGGCTTACTCGCCCGGCTCATCCTGCATTTCTAATAAATTTATCATCTGGTGACCAGCTACGTGAGTTTTGGTCCCAATCTTACCACAATCAAAATTAAAGATGCGAAAAACCGTTCAACTTTGTGTGTACTTCTGTCACTGATAAAGCTACCAGCCGTGCTTGCTAAGCAGCCATAGGTCGGTGGGAAATATGATTATGTGGTAGTATTTAAGATAGTGATGGATCCTGAAGGGATTCCTTTAACTGATGGGTAATAAGCAGCTGAGTGAAGGTAATGTGAAGGGAAACCTTTTTTGCGCCAAACTTGAAGTATTTTCATTTGGCAGCATATGGAAGCCATAGCCTCTTCAGTGTTGTTGCCTGTGGTTTGCTCATTTGTGAGACAGACATCATGATGAGTGGTTCTCAGTTCAGCTTGCTGCCAAAACGTGAGTAATAAGTTGGGTAGTGCATGATTGTGGAAGACTTCATCGAATGGTTAACATATCGGTGTTGTGGAGTTGCTATTCTGTTCTTTTTGTGCTATTGTTGGAATGCAGCGAGTGATATCTTTCGTTGCTGGCTGTTTCAGGGCGAGCGTTTTGATGGCTCTGTCTTCTTGGGCCTTTTGCATGCTTTGGCATTTTGGAGGATAAAGCTGCCCTTAAATAAACCAAGCTACTTTCTCTGGATATGGAGTTTTCACACCAGGAAGCAAGCGGATTATAGACACAACTACATTTTGGTGACAGCGGTGGAGCCTATGGCATTAAGGATCCAGATTTGGATTGGTGGTTGGTGAGTGGGTCAATGCAAGGCTTTGAAGAAAGGACTCTTTCAAGGTAGGCACCATGCTGGCAGTTTTGATTCAATTCTGATTTTGGCATACAAGATTGCAGCTGGTACTGACGGGAACCTGCAGTGGAATGTCTGCGGCTAGTGAGTAGGTGCTCACATTGCGCTTTGGCTTTGGAACCACAGCCTGCAATGTAGGCTTGTGCTTTGGGCTTGAGGCTGCTGCTTGCAATTTTTGAACGGCACCTGTGGCTTGCAATTTTTGGGCTGAAACTGTGGCTGATGAAATCAGCTGATGATCACTGCTTGCTATTGGCTTTTGTCTGCAGTCTTCATTACACAGCTTTGTGGCAGTTTTTCATTCGTGCCAGATGATAAGGTCCAACTTTAGTGCACCATACTACTGGATCAGCCAGTTCCTGCTTTTTGATTTTGTTCATTCAATTTGTGCTGAAGACAGTGAACTTCCTCGGCCTGCGGCCTCGGCAAGTGCCGCTCCGGCGCAGGAGAAGCCGGTGACAATGTACGTTAGGCAAACAGTTCGATTGACAGGCCAGTGTTTTCAGCAGTATGATACTTATGCCAACGCAATGTTGGGACTTTAGGTCTTGTTTTCTCATTATGAGTCCATTCAATCCCCTGTGTAAGCCCATGTTTTCCTAAATTAGCATGTCTCTGCACAATGTGCCACGTTTGCCCTCTGTTAATGTCATCACATAAATAAACACACGTATACTGTTTGTTTTGTTAAGCAAAGACCGGGCATGACCAGAAGAAAGGGGACACAATATAAACTATGATGGGTTTGCCGACCGTATTTCACCTTTACTTGCATATTTTCACCCAATGCAGCCTATTTGTTACCGAGTTAGCTTCGGTAACCCTATGTCCTAGTCCGCATGAGCAGAAACGTCTGCAGTGAATGAGAGCGAAGATACCGTTATAATTGGCTGAAGCATGTTGGTATGCTGTGTGTTTGTCTCCTGGTCTAAATTATCCCTTATAGCCTATTATTCCTTAGAATTCCTACAGTGCATGTGCAGCACAGTACAGCGTCATAATGCCGCCAATTGGGATTAGCAGATAGTATTCTGCTTTTACTCGCAAAGTTTGAGCAAAATCGGTCGATTGGCTCCCGAGATGGCCTCAATGACCATAAAATCTAATGCGCATGCGCACTGACCTTTGTAGTTATTAAGGGTGACAAAAAGTTCATGCTAAATTTAAGCATGTTGGCTCTCCTCTCTCCATTTCCTCCTCTGAAATATCCTCAACTTTAAGGCTTAATTTGATAATTTCTACTGCGCATGCGCAGAGCAGTGCAACTTCAATTTGAAATTTTTTGTTTTTATTCCGTGTAATTATCTTGTTCACAAAATTTGAAAGAAATCGACCCGTATGTTGCTGAGATGGCCTCTGTTACACTTAGTTTCACTGCGCATGTGCAGTGACCTTTCATTGACCTGAAGACCACATTCGAAATCTGCATGACCGATTGTCACTCATTGGTATGGTTGGATAACATGGAACAGAATGCAACGAGATTTATGTATCATTTATATGTCTAAACACGGGGGCGGATACAAGGGGCGAGGCTAGGGGCTTAATACCCCATGTGAAAAGTCCTACAGCTAGGGCATAGGCGGAGGATGTTTCAAAGCAATGATCAGGATGCTCAAAAAATAGGTGAATTCAGGGTGGTGGGGGGAGGGGGTATAGGGAGCACGTGCCCCCTTGATCGACCCTCGGCGCCCCTTGAAATGGCCACGGCGCCCGCTTAGACATTTGATGGCGCCGCTTGAAATGCCACTGCCCACCCCCTAAGATACGAATATCTGCGCCCATCGGAAGGATTTTGCGTCCACTTGATAGATTTTGCCGGTCAAAAGTGAGGCCCTCCAGTTCCGGATTACACCCCTTCCCCCGGGACGATTTCTCCCCTCTCGGAAATATTTGATCCCCCTTTACTCGAGCCCCTTAGCCCCTCCCCCCACACTGATGTCCTGGATCCGCCTATGCTCGAGCTCCTTAGCCCCACCTCCGTACTGATGTCCTGGATCCGGCTATGCTTGAGCTCCTTAGCCCCACCCCTGAACTTATGTCCTGGATCCGCCTATGATCGAGCACCTTAGGCCCATCCCGGCACTGATGTCCTGGGTCCGCCTATGCTCCTTAGCCCCACCCCCGTACTGATGTCCTGGATCCGCCTATGCTCAAGGTCCTTAGCCCCACCACCTTACTGATGCCATGGATCCGCCTATGCCCGAGCTCTTTAGCCCAATACCTGTACTGATGTCCTGGATCCGCCTATGCTTGAGCTCCTTAGCCCCACCTGATAGGTTTTGCCGGTCAAAAGTGGCGTCCCTCTGGTCCGGATGGCCCCCCCCGGAGGTGCCCCCTCCGATCGGCAATCCTGGATCCGCCTATGGATAGATGATAAAATTTTATTGGACGGAAACAATATGACGGGTATAACAAAGAGATTGACGCAAAAGCCCGAAGGCTTAAGTGGTGGGGCCTCTCTTATCTCTCTCATAAAACACATCACTTTTTACCGTACGAATCACACACATACACAGTAAGATTTGGGCACCCATAAAGAAACAAATCACAACAAACCAAACAAGCATACCAGTTCCTGACCACCATTTTGTTTTTTATTCGTCGCAAGTCGCCACCGCGAGCGGGACCCTACCGAACGGCCGCCAACCGGCCGGCCGAGTGATCCGCTGCATGCACTCGGATAGAAATGTTATGCCTTTCTTGCACGCATTCACCGGCTGCAGCCTACCGCCGCAGAACACAAGCTCCATGTAAGAAGGGGAGAATGACGTCACTCCTGCTGCGGGAAAAGGTCACCGAAGTATTTTGGCCCTCAGTAGCGAACTAGTCATCGGAGCGTCATGAAACAAAAACGGCAGAGCTCATAATCTCCCATACTACAAGTATAGAGAGAGCCATAGATTTCAGTTGAGTATAAAGGCACTTTATCACGTGATGAATCTATTACAACCTATGAAAACCGCATCAAATTCAGTCTTTATCATCATATAGCTCAAAACCTATGGGAGACGCGCGGGTATGGTCAGGCAGACGGTTGTAGAACTTGAGCCGGGCTTTTTTTGGTACCAATTTCAAAAGAAAATTTGGAAATATGTAGTCCTAAATTAAAAAAACAAAATATTGTATTTTTTGCAGAAAAATATTTACCATTAACTCAGAAATTTGCATTTTGAATATGTTGTTGTAATGACAATACCCATCTCAACAAAGAAAACTGCGTTCAAAAATGTCCAGAATTTTAAAAGTTATATGGTTTTAAAGTTTTAGGCCATAATTGCAATGTTTTTGAAAAAGGGCCAAAACTGACCTTCAAAATTATGCTTTTGGTTCAGTTTAATGTCTATGCAGTAATGCACAGTCCATTCTGTCTGTAAAAATCCAGTTTGGAACACCTAGCATCATATCTTCAGATATTTCGTACTTATAACTTTGGTAATGCATTTCACTACAAGTTGGAGGTAAACGTTTCAAAAAATTATTTTGGAAATACAAATTTGGATTTATTGCTTCAAACTTTGAGCAAGAACTGGTAATTGATTGTGTGTAAAAGAGTGTAAGTTTTAGAACTGTAGACTAAAAATAGAAAAATCGAAAAATAAAAGTTGAGAAAAATATATTCCAAAATTTTGGAAAAGTTTTTGCAAAATTCGAAAATCTGCAGCCGTCGGGATTTTTATGGGTTCCTGGCTTTCATCCCTGCAAGTTTCAAGTATCTGATACCAGTCCTCAGAACAGACAACAACAACTACTACTACTACTACTACTACGGACAAAAGAGAACGAAAAACTGTCAGTATAGAAGCCGTTTCTCACTTCGTTCGTCACCGGCTTCTGACACACCTCGGCCTGCGGCCTCGGCAGGTGCCGCTCCTAAGCAGGAGAAGCCGGTGGCAATGTACGTTAGGCAAGCAGTTCGATTGACAGGCGAGTGTTTTCAGCAGTATGATACATATACTAACGCGATGTTGGGACTTGAGGTCTAATGTTCTCATTCTGACTACATTCAGTCCCATGTGTAAGTCCATGTTTTCCTAAACTAACATGTCTCTGCACACTGCGCCACGTTTGTCGTCTGTTCATGTCATCACATAAATAATCACACGTATAAAGTTTGGTTTGTTAAGTAAAGACTGGCTATGCCCAGAAGAAACGAGATACAATATAAAATATTATGGGTTTGCCGACCATATTTCATCTATACCTGGAGATCTTCACACAATTCAGCCTATTTGTTGCCGGGTTAGCTTCGGTTATCCTAAGTCCCAGTCCGCATGCGCAGTAAAGTCTGCAGTGAACGAGAGCGAAGATACCGTTATAATTGACTGAAGCATGTTGGTATGTCGTTTGTTTGTCTCCTGAACTAAACTATCCCTTATAGCCTAATATTCCTTAGAATTCATACTGAGCATGCGCAGCACTATGCAATGTCATAATTCCGTGAAGTGGGATTAGCAGATAGTATTCTGCTATTACTCTCAAATTTTTAGCCCAATCGGTCTATTGGCTCCCGAAATAGCCTCCCTGACCATAAGTTCTAATGCGCATGCGCACTTACCTTTGTAGTAAGCAAGGGTGTCAAAACTTTCATACTAAATTTAAGCATGTTCGCTCTCCTCTGTCCATGTCCTCTTCTGAAATATTCTCACCTTTAAGGCTTATCTTTAAGATTTCTACTGCGCATGCGCAGGGCAGTGCAGCTTCACTATGACATTATTTGTGGTTTTCACTCCGTGTCATTTTCTTGTTCACAAAATTTCAAGAAAATCGACCCGTAGGTTGCCGGGATAGCCTCTGTTACCATTAGTTCCACTGCGCATGCGCAGTGACCTTTCATTGACCTGAAGACCGGATTCAAAATCTGCATGACCGATTTCCTCTCATTAATATTGTTCGACAATATGGAATAGAGTGCAACGAGATTTACATATTATTTACATGTCTAAATACGATAGCGGATACAAGGGGCGAGGCTAGTGGGCTTAAGTCCCCCCCATGTGAAAATGCCTAGAGCTATAGCATGAGCAAAGGATGTTTGGAGGCAATGGCAGAGAGGCTGGAGCTAAAAGGTGAATTCAGGGTAGCGGGGGGGGATAGGAGGCACGTGCACCCCCCTTTGGTCGATCCTCAGCACCCCCTGAAATGGCCACGGCGCCCCTCAAACATTCGATGGCACCCCTGAAATGTCACTTCCTACCCTTTCCCCCTAAGATGCAAAAATTGGCGCCCATCGGAAGGAGTTTACGTGTCAAAAGTTGCGCTCTATGCTCCGGATTACACCCCTCGCCCTGCGGACGATGCCTCCTCTATTGGTTATCCTTGATCCGCCTATGCTCAAGCTCCTTAGCCCCACCACCGAACTGATATCCTGGATCCGCCTATGCTCGAACTCCTTAGCCTTACCCCCGTATTGATGTCCTGGATCCGCCTATGCTCGAGCTCCATAGCCACATTCCCGTACCGATGTCCTGGATCCGCCTATGCTTGAGGTCCCGAGTTCCAACCCCGTACTGATGTCCTGGATTCACCTATGATCGAGCTCCTTAGGCCCATCCCCGTAATGATGTCCTGGATCCGCCTATGCTCGAGTTCCTTAGCCCCACCCCTGTACTGATGTCCTGGATCCGCCTATGCTCGAGCTCCTTAGCACCACCCCGTACTGATATCCTGGATCCGCTTATGCTCGAGCTCCTTAGCCCCACCCCCGAACTGATGACCTATATCCGCCTATGCTCGAGCTCCTTAGTCCCATCCCCGTACTGATATCCTGGATCCGCTTATGCTCGAACTCCTTAGCCTCTACCCCCGTACTGATGTCCTGGATCAGCTTATGCTCGAGCTCCTTAGCCCCAACCCCGTACTGATGTCCTGGATCCGTCTATGCTCGATTTCCTTAGCCCCACCCCCGTACTGATGTTCTGGATCGGCCTATGCTCTAACTTCTTAGCCCCACCTCCGTACTGATGTCCTGGATCCGCTTATGCTCCATCTCCTTAGCCCCAACCCCAGACTGATGTCCTGGATCCGCCTTTACTCGAGCTCCGGAGCCCCACCCCCGCACTGATGTCCTGGATCCGCTTATGCTCGAGCTCCTTAACCCCACCCCCTTACTGATGTCCTGGATCCGCCTATGCTCGAGCTCCGTAGCCCCACCTCCGTACTGTCATGGATCCGCCTATGCTCGAGCTCCCTAGCCCCATCCCCGTACTGATGTCCTGGATCCGCCTATGCTCGAGCTCCTTAGTCCCATCCCCGAACTGATGTCCTGGATCCGCCTATGCTCAAACTCCTCAGGCCCATTCCCGTACTGATGTCCTGGATCCGCCTATGCTCGAGCTCCTTAGCCCCATGCACTTACTGATGTCCTGGTTCCGCCTATGCTCGAACTCCGTAGCCCCACCTCCGTACTGTCCTGGATCCGCCTATGCTCAAGCTCCTTAGCCCCATTCCCGTACTGATGTCCTGGATCCGCCTATGCTTAAGGTCCCGAGTTCCAACCCCGTACTGATGCCCTGGATCCGCCTATGATCGAGCTCCTTAGCCCCACCCCCGTACTGATGTCCTGGGTCCGCCTATGCTCGAGCTTCTTAGCCCCACCCCGAACTGATGTCCTGGATCCGCCTATGCTCGAGCTCCTTAGGTCCATCCCCGTACTGATGTCCTGGATCCGCCTATGCTCGAGCTCCTTAGCCCTACCCCTACTGATGTCCTGGATCCGCCTATGCTCGAGCTCCCTAGCCCCAACCCCGTCCTGATGTCCTGGATCCGCCTATGCTCGAGCTCCTTAGCCCCACCCCGTACTGATGTCTTGGATCCGCCTATGCTCCAGCTCCTTAGTCCCACCCCCATACTAATGGCCTGGATCCGCCACTGCTTATACAGTTGATTTAAGCAGGCAGTGCAAGGAGTCACGTGTCATGGTATGAGCACAAAGAGGATGATTCGGCTGGGAAAGAAATTGTGTGCAACGGTGGATCCTTTAACCAGTGTTACCTATGGTTAGAGAATGCATTAACTAGCGGGTAGACAGATAGATAGATGTTAAACTTTTATTGAACGGAAACAATATGACAGATATAACAAAGAGATTGACGCAAAATTCCGAAGGCTTAAGTGGTGGGGCCTCTCTTATCTCTTTCATAAAACACATCACTTTTACCGGACGCATCACACACATACACAGTAAGATTCGGACACACGTAAAGAAACAAAACACAACAAATCAAACAAGCAAACCAGTTCCTGACCACCATTTTGATTTTTATTCGTCGCAAGTCGCCACAGCGCGCAGGCCCCTACCGCACGGCCGCCACCCGGCCGTCCAACTGATATGAATATCTAATAGACAACGCGCCCGCCTCACGAGTAGAGGAGCCGAAACGAGACAGACTACCCTCCCACCACCGGGCATTCGCGCTGGTCTATAGCATGCGTACATAGCTATGGCGTCTGTCTCGCATAGCAGCTACCAGTGCGCCGCCCGCAGCGACGCTACGGCCGAACGGCGGGGTGAGGTTTCGAGCTGGAAACATACTAGCATGATGTATTACATTTAAGTAAAGGTAGACTGGTGTTGCAATGATATGCAACCTGTTGCAATGGCAAGAGATGTCTCTTACCTAGCTGCATGCAAAATTTCATTTCCCTGCAATGACTCTAACCACCCTAAACCCCGGTGTGAAGCAAAAATGAACCGATAAAATTACCACTTTGAAATGTATTTTACGACTTATAGCTCGGACGCCGTAAGAGATAAGTGCGGGGTATGAGTGAGAAAAATGACGGCACCGAAGTTTCCTATCCAGCCGTGTTAAGTTCAATACCCTAGCTATCATGTTCTGGAAACCAGGGCGCTGAGAATAAAAAGTTTCAAAACTTATAATGTATTTTTGCCTATAAAATAAAAAGTTTCAGTCTGAAAGTTTTTATCTCTAAATATATAATAAGGGAGGCTATTCTCTTTTATTATCTGAAATCGAAACTAAATTTTATTAATTAGATCCGAAGATATCAGGGCTTGAATGATATTTTGGGAAATACAGACCTTCACGGAATAGGCCAAAAAGGACCCTCAAATTTCCGGTTTCATTTTTTTTTGTGTTTGTGCAGAACTGCACAAACAGGCCTATAAGTGGATATTTGACATAGAACCTGAACTGCTGTAGCTTCAGATATTTCGAGCCTGTAGTTTAGACTATGAGTTTTATGCCAAATTTAGGGTGCAAAGTTTAAAAGTTAATTTAGTGACTTAAATTTAAAATTTTTCTTTCCAACTTTTTGTGTGAATCTACAAATTTCCCTGATGTAAAAGGGTGCAAGTTTGAAGAGTCTAGATGAATTAGCAAAAAATAGAAAAATAAAAGTTAAAAATCACATAATGCAAACTTCTGGGCAAAATTTTGAAAATTGACAACCGTGGTGCTTATTCATTTGGAAGAGCCTTCTATCCACAAAAGTTTTAGGTCTCTGATACCAGCGCTCAGAACAGACAACAACAACAACAACAACAACCTCGGCCTGCGGCCTCGGCAGGTGCCGCTCTGGCGCAGGAGAAGCCGGTGACAATGTACGTTAGCCAAACAGTTCGATTGACAGGCGAGTTTTTTAGCAGTTTGATACTTATAACAACGCAATGTTGGAGTTTTAGGTTTTGTGTTCTCATTATGGCTCCATTCAATCCCCTGTCTAGGCCCATGTTTTCCTAAATTAGCATGTCTCTGCATACTGCACAACGCTTGCCCTCTGTTCATGTCGTCAAATAAATAAACAAACGCATAATGTTTGTTTTGTTAAGCAAAGACTGGGCATGACGAGAAGAAAGGAGATACAATATTAAATATGATGGGTTTTCCGACGGTATTTCACCTATACCTGCAGATTTTCCCCCAATTCAGCCTATTTGTTACCGAGTTATGCCCCAGCTCGAGACCTCAGCCCCACCACCGAACTGATGTCCTGGATCCGCCTATGCTCGAGCTCCTTACCCCACCCCCTTACATATGTCCTGGATCTGCCTATGCTCGAATTCCGTAGCCCCACCTCTATACTGCCCTGGATCCGCCTATGCTTGAACTCCTTAGCCCCTACCCCTACTGATGTCCTGGATCCGCCTATGCTCGAGCTCCCGAGCCCCACCCACGTACTAATGTCCTGAATCCGCTTATGCTCGAACTCCTTAGCCCCACCCCCGTACTGATGTCCTGGATCCGCTTATGTTTTAACTCTTTAGCCCCTACCTGTTTTAACTCTTTAGCCCCTTGATGTCCTGGATCCGCTTATGCTCGAGCTCCTTAGCCCCACCCCCGTACTGATGTCTTTGATCCGCCTATACTCGAGCCCCTTAGCCCCAGCCCCGTACTGATGTCCTGGATCCGCCTCTGCTCGAGCTCCTTAGCCCCACCTCCGTACAGATGTCCTGTATCCGCCTATGCTGGATCTCCTTAGCCCCATCCCCGTACCAATATGCTGGATCCGCCTATGCTCAAACTCCTTAGCCTCTAACCCCGTACTGATATCCTGGCTCCGCTTATGCTCGAGCTACTTAGCCCCACCCCCGTACTGATGTCCTGGATCCGCCTATGCTCGAACTCTTTAGCCCCTACCCCTGTGCTGATGTCCTGGATCCGCCTCTGCTCGAGCTCCTTAGCCTCACACTCATACTGATGTCCTGCATCCGCCTACGCTCCAGCTCTTTAGCCCCACCCCCGTACAGATGTCCTGGATCCACCTATGCTCGATCTCCTTAGCCCCACCCCCGTACTGATGTCCTGGATCCGCCTTTACTCGAGCTCCGGAGCCACACCCCTGCACTGATGTCCTGGATCCGCCTATGCTCGAGCTCCTTAGCCCCACCCCTGAACTGATGTCCTGGATCTGCCTATGCTCTAACTCCGTAGCCCCACATCCGTACTGCCCTGGATCCACCTATGCTCGAACTACTTAGCCCCCACCCCCTACTGATGTCCTGGATCCGACTATGTTCGAGCTCCCGAGCCCCACCCCCGTACTGATCAGCTGAATCCGCCTATGGTCGAGCTCCTTAGCCCCACCCCGTACTGAGGCCTGGATCCGCCTTTGCTGGAGCTCCTTAGCCCCACCCCCGTACTGATGTCCTGGATCCGCCTATGCTCGAACTTCTTAGCCCCACCTCCGTACTGATGTCCTGGATCCGCCTATGCGCAAACTCCTTAGCCCCTACCTCACTACTGATGTCCTGGATCCGCCTATGCTCGAACTCCGTAGCCCCTACCCCCCCCACTTCCACTGATGTCCTGGATCCGCCTATGCTCGAGGTCCTTACCCCACCCCCTTACTGATGTCCTGGATCCGCCTATGCTCGAACTCCGTAGCCCCACCTCTGTACTGCCCTGGATCCACCTATGCTCGAACTACTTAGCCCCCACCCCCTACTGATGTCCTGGATCCGACTATGTTCGAGCTCCCGAGCCCCACCCCCGTACTGATCAGCTGAATCCGTTTATGCTCGAGCTTCTTAGCCCCACCCCCGTACTGATGTCCAGGATCCGCCTATGCTCGAACTCTTTAGCCCCTACCCACGTTCTGATGTCCTGGATCCGCTTATGCTCGAGCTCCTTAGCCTCACCCCCGTACTGATGTCATTGATCCACCTATACTCAAGGCCTTTAGCCCCACCGCCGTACTGATGTCCTAGATCCGCCTCTGCTCGAGCTCCTTAGCCCCACACCCATACTGATGTCCTGGATCAGCCTATGCTCGAGCTCCTTATCTCCACCCCCGTACAGATATCCTAGAACCGCCTATGCTCGATCTCCTTAGCCCCATCCCCGTACTAATATCCTGGATCCGCCTATGCTCGAACTCCGTAGCCCCTACCCCCTACTGATGTCCTGGATCCGCCTATGCTCGAACTCCGTAGCCCCTACCCCCCTACTGATGTCCTGGATCCGCCTATGCTGGAACTCCCGAGTCTCACCCCGTACTGATGTCCTGAATCCGCTAATGCTCAGCTGCTTAGCCTCATCCCCGTACTAATGTCCTGAATCCGCCTATGCTCTAACTCCCTAGCCTGACCCTCGTACCGATGTCCTGGATCCGCCTATGCTCTAACTCCCTAGCCCAACCCTCGTACTGATGTCCTGGGTCCGCCTATGCTCGAACTCTTTAGCCCCTACCCCCATACTGATGTCCTGGATCCGCTTATGCTCGAGCTCCTTACCCCCACACCTGTAACGACCCCACCTCCGTGCCCCCCCGAAACGACATAGGCGGATCCAAGGGGTAAAGGGGACAGGTGCCCCACATAGAATCTTAGCGCCCCCTGAAATTGTCCCGGAAACCCCTGGAAAGTTCGATGGCACCCCCTGAAATGTCGTTTTCCCCGTGATGCAGGTATCGTGGTCTACTGATAGGTTTTAGCGCCTACTTGATAGGTTTTTCCGGCCAAAAGTGGCGTCCCTGGTGTAGATAGCGCTCACCAGGAAGTTTCCCCTTCCACCTCGCCCCCGATAGGCAACCCTGGATCCGCGTATGGGAAGCGACATTTCAGGGAGCGTCATCGACCTTGAGAGGCGTGTCTTTACAATTTCAGAGGGCGCCGATGGTCGATTGAGGGTGGGGGAGGGGGATGGGGGAGATGAGTGGGGGGGGCACCTAGCCTAATTATTGCCTGGATCCACCCATGGTCCAAAAACAGAAACATAATACTCTTATTGTAAACTCGGACTTTTACGGTACTCTAATTACTTGTGATGCATTATGGGTAGTATTGGGTACTTCTTTACCAGACCATAAATAAACAGAAACGGCCGCGCCGATCGCCGGCGTTGCCGCGGCGTGGACGCAGGGGTGACGCGTGGTGATTTGCTACAAAGATGCGTGGAGAAACGGCATGTTTGTAAAGGTAACTTGGTGTTTCATTGATATCTATGCAGATGGAATGTCGACATATGTCTCTTACCTAGCTGCATGCAAAATTTCATTTCCCTCCAATGACTCTAACCACCCTAAACCCCGGTGTGAAACAAAAATGAACTGATAAAATTACCACTTTGAAATGTACTTTACTCCTTATAGCGCGGAAGCCGTAAGAGATAAGTGGGGGGGGTATGAGTGAGAAAAATGACGGCAACGAAGTTTTCTATCCAGCCGTGTTAAGTTCAATACCGTCAGAAGCCGGTGACGAACGAAGTAAGAAACGGCTTCTATCAGAAGCCGGTGACGAACGAAGTAAGAAACGGCTTCTATTCTGACAGTTTTTCCGGTCTCGTCGTCGCCGTTGTCTGTTGTTGTTGTTGTTGTTGTTGTCTGTTCTGAGCGCTGGTATCAGAGACCTAAAACTTTTGTGGATAGAAGGCACTTCCAAATGAATAAGCACGACGGTTGTCAATTTTCAAAATTTTCAAAATTTTGCCCAGAATTTTGCATTATGTGATTTTTAACTTTTATTTTTCTATTTTTTGCTAATTCATCTAGACTCTTCAAACTTGCACCCTTTTACATCAGGGAGATTTGTAGTTGACACAAAAAGTTGGAAAGAAAAAGCTTTAAATTTAGGGCTCTAAATTAGCTTTTAAACTTTGCACCCTAAATTTGGCATAAAACTCATGGTCTAAACTACAGGCTCGAAATGTCTTAAGCTACAGCAGTTTAGGTTCTGAGTCAAATATCAACTTCAAGGCCGGTTTGTGCAGTACTGCACAAACATAAAACAAAACAAAAACGGAAATTTAAGGGTCCTTTTTGGCCCATACCGTGAAGGTCTGCATTTCCCAAAATATCATTGAAACCCTTATATCTTCCGATCTAATTGATACAAATTAGTTCCCATTTCAGATAATAAGAGAGAATAGCCTCCTTTACTATATATTTAGAGATAAAAACTTTCAGGCTGAAACTTTTTTATTTTATAGGCAAAAATAAAATATAAGTTTTTAAAATTTTTATTCTCAGCCCCCTGGTTTCCAGACCATGATAGCTACGGTATTGAACTTAACACGGCTGGATAGAAAACTTCGTTGCCGTCATTTTTCTCACTCATACCCCCCAATTATCTCTTACGGCTTCCGCGCTATAAGCCGTAAAATGCATTTCAAAGTGGTAATTTTATCAGTTCATTTTTGCTTCACACCGGGGTTTAGGGTGGTTAGAGTCATTGGAGGGAAATGAAATTTTGCATGCAGCTAGGTAAGAGACATATGTCGACATTCCATCTGCATATATATCAATGAAACACCAAGTTACCTTTACTAACGTGCCGTTTCTCCATGCATAGTTGTAGCAAATCACCACGCGTCACCCCTGCGTCCACGTCGCGGCAACGCCGGCGATCGGCGCGGCCGTTTCTGTTTATTTATGGTCTGGTAAAAAAGTACCCAAGACTACCCATAATGCATCACAAGTAATTAGAGTACCGTAAAAGTCTGAGTTTACAATAAGAGTATTATGTTTCTGTTTTTGAACCATGGGTGGATCCAGGGAATAAGTAGGCTAGGTGCCCCCCCCACCCTTCTCCCCCCATCCCCTCCCCCAACCCCCAATCGACCATCGGCGCCCTCTGAAATTGTAAAGACACGCCTCTCAAGGTCGATGACGCTCCCTGAAATGTCGCTTCCCATACGTGGATCCACGATTGCCTATCGGGGGCGAGGTGGAAGGGGAAACTTCTTGGTGGGCGCTATCTACACCAGGGACGCCACTTTTGGCCGGAAAAACCTATCAAGTAGGCGCAAAAACCTATCAGTAGACCCCGAAACCCTCATCT
This sequence comes from Lepas anatifera, assembly GCA_034440635.1. Taxonomy (NCBI): domain Eukaryota; kingdom Metazoa; phylum Arthropoda; class Thecostraca; family Lepadidae; genus Lepas; species Lepas anatifera. Next base: position 27,931 of record JAOTON010001928.1, on the reverse strand, counting down.
CGGGGAAAACGACATTTCAGGGGGTGCCATCGAACTTTCCAGGGGTTTCCGGGACAATTTCAGGGGGCGCTAAGATTCTATGGGGGGCACCTGTCCCCTTTCCCCTTGGATCCGCCTATGTCGTTTCGGGGGCGGGGGGCACGGAGGTGGGGCGTTACTGGTGTGGGTAGAAGGAGATCGAGCATAATCGGATCCAGGACATCAGCATGGGGGTAAGGGCTAAAGAGTTCGAGCATAGGCGGACCCAGGACATCAGTACAAGGGTGGGGCTAGGGAGTTAGAGCATAGGCGGATCCAGGACATCAGTACGAGGGTGGCGCTAGGGAGTTAGAGCATAGGCGGATCCAGGACATTAGTACGGGGATGGGGCTAAAAGCTGAGCATTAGCGGATTCAGGACATAAGTACGAGGTGGGACTCGGCAGTTCCAGCATAGGCGGATCCAGGACATCAGTAGGGGGTAGGGGCCAAGGAGTTCGAGCATAGGCGGATCCAGGGCGTACGGAGGTGGGGCTACGGAGTTCGAGCATAGGCGGAACCAGGACATCGGTACGAGGGTGGCTAGGGAGTTAGAGCATAGGCGGATCCAGGACATTAGTACGGGGATGGGGCTAAGCAGCTGAGCATTAGCGGAATCAGGACATCAGTACGGGGTGAGACTCGGGAGTTCCAGCATAGGCGGATCCAGGACATCAGTAGGGGGTAGGGGCTACGGAGTTCGAGCATAGGCGGATCCAGGATATTAGTACGGGGATGGGGCTAAGGAGCTCGAGCAGAGGCGGATCTAGGACATCAGTACGGCGGTGGGGCTAAGAAGCTCGATCATAAGCGGATTCAGCTGATCAGTACGGGGGTGGGGCTCGGGAGCTCGAGCATAGTCGGATCCAGGACATCAGTAGGGGGTGGGGGCTAAGTAGTTCGAGCATAGGCGGATCCAGGGCAGTACAGAGGTGGGGCTACGAAGTTCGAGCACAGGCGGATCCAGGACATCAGTAAGGGGGTGGGGTAAGGAGCTCGAGCATAGGCGGATCCAGGACATCAGTGGGGGGGGGGGTAGGGGCTACGGAGTTCGAGCATAGGCGGATCCAAGACATCAGGAAGAAGGTGGGGTAAGGAGCTCGAGCATAGGCGGATCCAGGACATCAGTAGGTAGGTAGGGGCTAAGGAGTTCGCGCATATGCGGATCCAGGACATCAGTGCAGGGGTGTGCCTCCGGAGCCTGAGTAAAGGCGGATCCAGGACATCAGTACGGGGGTGGGGCTAAGGAGATCGAGCATAGGTGGATCCAGGACATCTGTACGGGGGTGGGGCTAAAGAGCTGGAGTATAGGCGGATCCAGGACATCAGTATGGGTGTGGGGCTAAGGAGCTCGAGCAGAGGCAGATCCAGGGCATCAGTACGGGGGTGGGGCTAAGGGGTTCGAGTATAGGCGGATAAAGGACATCAGTACAGAGGTGGGGCTAAGGAGCTCAAGCATAAGCGGATCCAGGACATCAGTGGGGGGGGTAGGGGCTACGGAGCTCGAGCATAGGCGGATCCAGGACATCAGTAGGGGGGTAGGGGCTAAGGAGTTCGCGCATATTCGGATCCAGGACATCAGTACGGAGGTGGAGCTAAGAAGTTCGAGCATAGGCGGATCAAGGACATCAGTACGAGGGTGGGGCTAAGGAGCTCCAACAAAAGCGGATCCAGGCCTCATTACGGGGTTGGGGCTAAGGAGCTCGAGCATAGGCGGATCCAGGACATCAATACGGTGGTGGGGCTCGGGCGTTCCAGCATAGGCGGATCCAGGACATTAGTAGGGTGGTAGGGAATAAAGAGTTTGAGTATAGGCGAATCCAGGCCAGTACGGAGGTGGGGCTACGGAGTTCGAGCATAGGCAGATCCAGGACATCAGTTCGGGGGTGGGGCTAAGGAGCTCGAGCATAGGCGGATCCAGGACATCAGTGCAGGGGTGTGGCTCCGGAGCCTGAGTAAAGGCGGATCCAGGACATCAGTACGGGGGTGGGGCTAAGGAGATCGAGCATAGGTGGATCCAGGACATCTGTACGGGAATGGGGCTAAAGAGCTGAAGTATAGGCGGATCCAGGACATCAGTATGGGTGTGGGGCTAAGGAGCTCGAGCAGAGGCGGATCCAGGGCATCAGTACGGGGTGGGGCTAAGGGGTTCGAATATAGGCGGATAAAGGACATCAGTACAGAGGTGGGGCTAAGGAGCTCAAGCATAAGCGGATCCAGGACATCAGCAGAGGGGTAGGGGCTAAAGAGTTCGGGCATAGGCGGATCCAGGACATCAGTACGGGGGGTGGGGCTAAGGAGCTCGAGCATAAGCGGAGCCAGGATATCAGTACGGGGTTAGAGGCTAAGGGGTTTGAGCATAGGCGGATCCAGCATATCGGTACGGGGATGGGGTTAGGAGATCCAGCATAGGCGGATCCAGGACATCTGTACGGAGATGGGGCTAAGGAGCTCGAGCATAGGCGGATCCAGGACATCAGTATGGGTGTCGGGCTAAGGAACTCGAGCAGGGGCGGATCCAGGACATCAGTACGGGGCCGGGGCTAAGGGGCTCAAGTATAGGCGGATCAAAGACATCAGTACGGGGGTGGGGCTAAGGAGCTCGAGCATAAGCGGATCCAGGACATCAAGAGGCTAAAGAGTTAAAACAGGTAGGGGCTAAAGAGTTAAAACAAGCGGATCCTGGACATCAGTACAGGAGTGGGGCTAAGGAGCTCGAGCATAAGCGGATTCAGGACATCAGTACGTGGGTGGGGCTCGGGAGCTCTATCATAGGCTGATCCAGGACATCATTAGGGGTAGGGGCTAAGGAGTTCAAGCATAGGCGGGTCCAGGGCAGTATAGAGGTGGGGCTACGGAGTTCGAGCATAGGCAGATCCAGGACATATGTAAGGGGTTGGGGTAAGGAGCTCGAGCATAGGCGGATCCAGGACATCAGTTCGGTGGTGGGGCTGAGGTCTCGAGCTGGGGCATAACTCGGTAACAAATAGGCCGAATTTGGTGAAAATCTGCAGGTATGGGTGAAATACCGTCGGAAAACCCATTATATTTTATATTGTATCTCCTTTCTTCTCGTCATGCCCAGTCTTTGCTTAACAAAACAAACATTATGCGTGTGTTTATTTATTTGATGATATGAACAGAGGGCAAGCGTGGTGCAGTATGCAGAGACATGCTAATTTAGGAAAACATGGGCCTAGACAGGGGATTGAATGGAGCCATAATGAGAACACAAAACCTAAAACTCCAACATTGCGTTGTTATAAGTATCAAACTGCTGAAAAAACTCGCCTGTCAATCGAACTGTTTGGCTAACGTACATTGTCACCGGCTTCTCCTGCGCCAGAGCGGCACCTGCCGAGGCTGGAGGCCGAGGTAGCTATCATGGTCTGGAAACCAGGGGGCTGAGAATAAAAATTCTAAAAACTTATATTTTATTTTTCCCTATAAAATAAAAGGTTTCAGTCTGAAAGTTTTTTTCTCCAAATATATAATAAAGGAGGCTATTCTCTTTTGTTATCTGAAATGGGAACTAATTTTTATCAATTAGATCGGAAAATATAAGGGTTTGAATGATATTTTGGGATATGCAAACCTTCACAGAATGGGCCAAAAAGGACCCTTAAATTTCCGTTTTTGTTTTGTTTCTGTGTTTGTGCAGTACTGCACAAATCGGCCTTTACGTTGATATTTGACTCAGAACCTGAACTGCTGTAGCGTCAGATATTTCGAGCCTGTAGTTTAGACCATGAGTTTTATGCCAAACTTAGGGTGCAAAGTTTAAAAGCTAATTTAGAGCCCTAAATTTAAAGCATTTTCTTTCCAACTTTTTGTGTCAACTACAAATTCGTCTGATGTAAAAGGGTGCAAGTTTGGAGATTGTAGATGAATTGGCAAAAAATAGAAAAATAAAAGTTAAAAATCACATAATGCAAAATTCTGGGCAAAATTTTGAAAACTTTGAAAATTGACAACCTTGGTGCTTATTCATTTGGAAGTGCCTTCTATCCACAAAAGATTTAGGTCTCTGATACCAACGCTCAGAACAGACAACAACAACAACAACAACCTCGGCCTGCGGCCTCGGCAAGTGCCGCTCCGGCGCAGGAGAAGCCGGTGACAATGTACGTTAGGCAAACAGTTCGATTGACAGGCCAGTGTTTTCAGCAGTATGATACTTATCCCAACGCAATGTTTGGACTTTAGGTCTTGTTTTCTCTTTATGAGTCCATTCAATCCCCTGTGTAAGCCCATGTTTTCCTAAATTAGCATGTCTCTGCACACTGTGCCACGTTTGCCCTCTGTTAATGTCATCACATAAATAAACACACGTATAATGTTTGTTTTGTTAAGCAAAGACCGGGCATGACCAGAAGAAAGGAGTCACAATATAAACTATGATGGGTTTGCCGACCGTATTTCACCTATACCTGCATATTTTCACCCAATGCAGCCTATTTGTTACCGAGTTAGCTTCGGTAACCCTATGTCCTAGTCCGCATGAGCAGTAACGTCTGCAGTGAATGAGAGCGAAGATACCGTTATAATTGGCTGAAGCATGTTGGTATGCTGTGTGTTTGTCTCCTGGTCTAAATTATCCCTTATAGCCTATTATTCCTTAGAATTCCTACAGTGCATGTGCAGCACAGTACAGCGTCATAATGCCGCCAACTGGGATTAGCAGATAGTATTCTGCTTTTACTCGCAAAGTTTGAGCAAAATCGGTCGATTGGCTCCCGAGATAGCCTCATTGACCATAAAATCTAATGCGCATGCGCACTGACCTTTGTAGTTATTAAGGGTGACAAAAAGTTCATGCTAAATTTAAGCATGTTGGCTCTCCTCTGTCCATTTCCTCCTCTGAAATATCCTCAACTTTAAGGCTTAATTTGATAATTTCTACTGCGCATGCGCAGAGCAGTGCAACTTCAATTTGAAATTTTTTGTTTTTATTCCGTGTAATTATCTTGTTCACAAAATTTGAAGGAAATCGACCCGTAGGTTGCTGAGATGGCCTCTGTTACACCTAGTTTCACTGCGCATGTGCAGTGACCTTTCATTGACCTGAAGACCACATTCGAAATCTGCATGACCGATTGTCACTCATTGGTATGGTTGGATAACATGGAACAGAATGCAACGAGATTTATGTATCATTTATATGTCTAAACACGGGGGCGGATACAAGGGGCGAGGCTAGGGGGCTTAATCCCCGATGTGAAAAGTCCTACAGCTATGGCATAGGCGGAGGATGTTTCAAAGCAATGATCAGGATGCTCTAAAGAATAGGTGAATTCAGGGTGGTGGGGGAGGGGGTATAGGGGGCACGTGCCCCCTTGATCGACCCTCGGCGCCCCTTGAAATGGCCACGGCGCCCCCTTAGACATTTGATGGCGCCGCTTGAAATGCCACTGCCCACCCCCCTAAGATACGAATATCTGCGCCCATCGGAAGGATTTTGCGTCCACTTGATAGATTTTGCCGGTCAAAAGTGAGGCCCTCCGGTTCCGGATTACACCCCTTCTCCCGGGACGATTTCTCCCCTCTCGGAAATATTTGATCCGCCTTTACTCGAGCCCCTTAGCCCCTCCCCCATACTGATGTCCTGGATCCGCCTATGCTCGAGCTCCTTAGCCCCACCTCCGTACTGATGTCCTGGATCCGGCTATGCTTGAGCTCCTTAGCCCCACCCCTGAACTTATGTCCTGGATCCGCCTATGATCGAGCACCTTAGGCCCATCCCGGCACTGATGTCCTGGGTCCGCCTATGCTCCTTAGCCCCACCCCCCGTACTGATGTCCTGGATCCGCCTATGCTCGAGGTCCTTAGCCCCACCACCTTACTGATGTCATGGATCCGCCTATGCCCGAGCTCTTTAGCCCAATACCTGTACTGATGTCCTGGATCCGCCTATGCTTGAGCTCCTTAGCCCCACCTGATAGGTTTTGCTGGTCATAAGTGGCGTCCCCCTGGTCCGGATGCCCCCCCGGAGGTGCCCCCTCCGATCGGCAATACTGGATCCGCCTATGGATAGATGATAAAACTTTATTGGACGGAAACAATATGACGGGTATAACAAAGAGATTGACGCAAAAGCCCGAAGGCTTAAGTGGTGGGGCCTCTCTTATCTCTCTCATAAAACACATCACTTTTTACCGTACGTATCACACACATACACAGTAAGATTTGGGCACCCACAAAGAAACAAATCACAACAAACTAAACAAGCATACCAGTTCCTGACCACCATTTTGTTTTTTATTTGTCGCAAGTCGCCACCGCGAGCGGGACCCTACCGAACGGCCGCCAACCGGCCGGCCGAGTGATCCGCTGCATGCACTCGGATAGAAATGTTATGCCTTTCTTGCACGCATTCACCGGCTGCAGCCTACCGCCGCAGAACACAAGCTCCATGCAAGAAGGGCAGAATGACGTCACTCCTGCTGCGGGAAAAAGGTGACCGAAGTATTTTGGCCCTCAGTAGCGAACTAGTCATCGGAGCGTCATGAAACAAAAACGGCAGAGCTCATAATCTCCCATACTACAAGTATAGAGAGAGCCATAGATTTCAGTTGAGTATAAAGGCACTTAATCACGTGATGAATCTATTACAACCTATGAAAACCGCATCAAATTCAGTCTTTATCATCATATAGCTCAAAACCTATGGGAGACGCGCGGGTATGGTCAGGCAGACGGTTGTAGAACTTGAGCGGGGCTTTTTTTGGTACCAATTTCGAAAAGAAAATTTGGAAATATGTAGTCCTAAATTCCCAAAAAAACAAAAAATATTGTATTTTTTGCAGAAAAATATTTCCCATTAACTCAGAAATTTGCATTTAGAATATGTTGTTGTAATGACAATACCCATCTCAACAAAGAAAACTGCGTTCAAAAATGTCCAGAATTTTGAAAGTTATATGGTTTTAAAATTTTAGGCCATAATTGCAATGTTTTGGAAAAAGGGCCAAAACTGACCTTCAAATTTATGCTTTTGGTTCAGTTTAGTGTCTATGCAGTAATGCACAGTCCATTCTGTCTGTAAAAATCCAGTTTGGAACACCTAGCATCATATCTTCAGATATTTCGAACTTATAACTTTGGTAATGCATTTCACTACAAGTTGGAGGTAAAAGTTTCAAAAAATCATTTTGGAAGTACAAATTTGGATTTCTTGCTTCAAACTTTGAGCAACAACTGGTAATTGATTGTGTGTAAAAGAGTGTAAGTTTGAGAGCTGTAAACTAAAAATAGAAAAATAGAAAAATAAAAGTTTATAAAAATATAACCCAAAATTTTGGAAAAGTTTTTGCAAAATTCGAAAATCTGCAGCCGTCGGGATTTTTTCTGGGTTCCTGCCTTTCATCCCTGCAAGTTTCAAGTATCTGATACCAGTCCTCAGAACAGACAACAACTACTACCTCGGCCTGCGGCCTCGGCAGGTGCCGCTCTGGCGCAGGAGAAGCCGGTGACAATGTACGTTAGCCAAACAGTTCGATTGACAGGCGAGTTTTTTCAGCAGTTTGATACTTATAACAACGCAGTGTTGGAGTTTTAGGTTTTGTGTTCTCATTATGGCTCCATTCAATCCCCTGTCTAGGCCCATGTTTTCCTAAATTAGCATGTCTCTGCATACTGCACCACGCGTGCCCTCTGTTCATATCATCAAAGAAATAAACACACGCATAATGTTTGTTTTGTTAAGCAAAGACTGGGCATGACGAGAAGAAAGGAGATACAATATAAAATATGATGGGTTTTCCGACGGTATTTCACCTATACGTGCAGATTTTCACCCAATTCAGCCTATTTGTTACCGAGTTATGCCCCAGCTCGAGACCTCAGCCCCACCACCGAACTGATGTCCTGGATCCGCCTATGCTCGAGCTCCTTACCCCACCCCCTTACATATGTCCTGGATCTGCCTATGCTCGAACTCCGTAGCCCCAGCTCTATACTGCCCTGGATCCGCCTATGCTTGAAGTCCTTAGCCCCTACCCCTACTGATGTCCTGGATCCGCCTATGCTCGAGCTCCCGAGCCCCACCCACGTACTGATGTCCTGAATCCGCTTATGCTCGAGCTCCTTAGCCCCACCCCAGTACAGATGTCCTGGATCCGCCTATGCTCGATCTCCTTAGCCCCACCCCGTACTGATGTCCTGGATCCGCCTCTGCTCGAGCTCCTTAGCCCCACCCCCCATACTGATGTCCTGGATCCGCCTCTGCTCGAGCTCCTTAGCCCCACACCCATACTTATGTCCTGGATCCGCCTATGCTCCAGCTCCTTAGCCTCACCCCCGTACTGATGTCCTGGATCCGCTTATGCTCGAGCCCCTTAGCCCCACCCCCGTACTGATGTCCTGGATCCGCCTCTGCTCGAGCTCCTTAGCCCCACCTCTGTATTGCCCTGGAACCGCCTATGCTCAGCCCCGACCCTCTACTGATGTCCTGGATTCGCCTATGCTCGAGCTCCCGAGCCCCACCCCCGTACTGATGTCCTGAATCCGCCTATGCTCGAACTCCTTAGCCCCTACCACCCTACTGATGTCCTGGATCCGCCTATGCTCGAGCTCCTTACCCCACCTTCTTCCTGATGTCTTGGATCCGCCTATGCTCGAACTCCGTAGCCCCTACCCCCCCACTGATGTCCTGGATCCGCCTATGCTCGAGCTCCTTACCCCACCCCCTTACTGATGTCCTGGATCCGCCTGTGCTCGAACTTCGTAGCCCCACCTCTGTACTGCCCTGGATCCGCCTATGCTCGAACTACTTAGCCCCCAGCCCCTACTGATGTCCTGGATCCGACTATGCTCGAGCTCCCGAGCCCCACCCCGTACTGATCAGCTGAATCCGCTTATGCTCGAGCTTCTTAGCCCCACCGCCGTACTGATGTCCTAGATCTGCCTCTGCTCGAGCTCCTTAGCCCCATCCCCGTACTAATATCCTGGATCCGCCTATGCTCGAACTCCGTAGCCCCTACCCCCCTACTGATGTCCTGGATCCGCCTATGCTGGAACTCCCGAGTCTCACCCTGTACTGATGTCCTGATTCCGCTAATGCTCAGCTGCTTAGCCCCATCCCCGTACTAATGTCCTGGATCCGCCTATGCTCTAACTCCCTAGCCCGACCCTCGTACCGATGTCCTGGATCTGCCTATGCTCTAACTCCCTAGCCCGACCCTCGTACCGATGTCCTGGATCCGCCTATGCTCTAACTCCCTAGCCCCACCCTCGTACTGATGTCCTGGGTCCGCCTATGCTCGAACTCTTTAGCCCTTACCCCCATGCTGATGTCCTGGATCCGCTTATGCTCGATCTCCTTACCCCCACACCAGTAACGACCCCACCTCCGTGCCCCCGCCCCCGAAACGACATAGGCGGATACAAGGGGAAAGGGGACAGGTGCCCCCATAGAATCTTAGCGCCCCCTGAAATTGTCCCGGAAACCCCTGGAAAGTTCGATGGCACCCCCTGAAATGTCGTTTTCCCCGAGATGCAGGTATCGGGGTCTACTGATAGGTTTTAGCGCCTACTTGATAGGTTTTTCCGGCCAAAAGTGGCGTCCCTGGTGTAGATAGCGCCCACCAGGAAGTTTCCCCTTCCACCTCGCCCCCGATAGGCAATCCTGGATCCGCGTATGGGAAGCGACATTTCAGGGAGCGTCATTCGACCTTGAGAGGCGTGTCTTTACAATTTCAGAGGGCGCCGATGGTCGATTGGGGGTTGGCGGAGGGGATGGGGGAGAAGGGTGGGGGGGAGGGCACCTAGCCTACTTATTCCCTGGATCCACCCATGGTCCAAAAACAGAAACATAATACTCTTATTGTAAACTCAGACTTTTACGGTACTCTAATTACTTGTGATGCATTATGGGTAGTGTTGGGTACTTTTTTACCAGACCATAAATAAACAGAAACGGCCGCGCCGATCGCCGGCGTTGCCGCGACGTGGACGCAGGGGTGACGCGTGGTGATTTGCTACAACGATGCGTGGAGGAACGGCATGTTAGTAAAGGTAACTTGGTGTTTCATTGATATATATGCAGATGGAATGTCGACATATGTCTCTTATCTAGCTGCATGCAAAATTTCATTTCCCTCCAATGACTCTAACCACCCTAAACCCCGGTGTGAAGCAAAAATGAACTGATAAAATTACCACTTTGAAATGCATTTTACGGCTTATAGCGCGGAAGCCGTAAGAGATAAGTGGGGGGTATGAGTGAGAAAAATGACGGCAACGAAGTTTTCTATCCAGCCGTGTTAAGTTCAATACCGTAGCTATCATGGTCTGGAAACCAGGGGGCTGAGAATAAAAATTTTAAAAACTTATATTTTATTTTTGCCTATAAAATAAAAAGTTTCAGTCTGAAAGTTTTTATCTCTAAATATATAATAAAGGAGGCTATTCTCTTTTATTATCTGAAATGGGAACTAATTTTTATCAATTAGATCGGAAGATATAAGGGTTTGAATGATATTTTGGGAAATGCAGACCTTCACGGAATGGGCCAAAAAGGACCCTTAAATTTCCGTTTTTGTTTTGTTTCTGTGTTTGTGCAGTACTGCACAAACCGGACTTTAAGTTGATATTTGACTCAGAACCTGAACTGCTGTAGCTTCAGATATTTCGAGCCTGTAGTTTAGACCATGAGTTTTATGCCAAATTTAGGGTGCAAAGTTTAAAAGCTAATTTAGAGACCTAAATTTAAAGCTTTTTCTTTCCAACTTTTTGTGTGAACTACAAATTTCCCTGATGTAAAAGGGTGCAAGTTTGAAGAGTCTAGATGAATTAGCAAAAAATAGAAAAATAAAAGTTAAAAATCACATAATGCAAAATTCCGGGCAAAATTTTGAAAATTTTGAAAATTGACAACCGTGGTGCTTATTCATTTGGAAGTGCCTTCTATCCACAAAAGTTTTAGGTCTCTGATACCAGCGCTCAGAACAGACAACAACAGACAGCCACGACGAGACCGAAAAATGTCAGAATAGAAGCCGTTTCACTTCGTTCGTCACCGGCTTCTGACCTCGGCCTGCGGCCTCGGCAGGTGCCGCTCCGGCGCAGGAGAAGCCGGTTACAATGTACGTTAGCCAAACAGTCCGATTGACAGGCGAGTGTTTTCAGCAGTTTGATACTTATAACAACGCATTGTTGGAGTTTTAGGTTTTGTGTTCTCATTATGGCTCCATTCAATGCCCTCTGTAAGCCCATGTTTTCCTACATTAGCATGTCTCTGCACACTGCGTCACGTTTGCCCTCTGTTCATGTCATCAAATAGATAAACACACGTATAATGGTTGTTTTGTTAAGTAAAGACTGGGCATGACCAGAAGAAAGGAGATACATTATAAAATATGATGGGTTTGCCGACCGTATTTCACCTATACCTGCAGATTTTCACCCAATTCAGCCAATTTGTTAACGAGTTAGCTTCGGTTACCCTACTCCCAGTCCGCATGCGCAGTAACGTCTGCAGTGAATGGGAGTAAAGATACCGTTATAGTTGACTGAAGCATGTTAATATGCCGTTTGTTTGTCTCCTGGTCTAAATGATCCCTTAGAGCCTATTATTCCTTAGAATTCATACTGCACATTCGCATAATAGTGCAGCGTCATAATGCCATCAATTAGGATTAGCAGATGCTATTCTGCTTTTACTCGCAAAAATTTGAGCTAATTCGGTCTATTGGCTCCCGAGATCACGGTTCCTATAGATACGGTTCGGACATAACAGCCAGCTGACTGCCTTATTTGGCAGCACGTTTAGGATATGGCAGTTATTTGAAGGGTTTTGTTCAAGATAACTTTAATTTTGCTAGCATAAGGTAGAATGCAGCGTTTTGATTGGGTAATTGAAACGTTTGAAACAGAATTATGAAGGAATTAGCATGAAGTTAATCGTGGATTTTCCTTGTTATAAAAGCGCTTTAGAGACTAAAAGCTGTATCCAGCAGATAGCCTGATCAATTTTACATACAAAAAATAAAAATATACCCTTAAGCACCACTTACATTTTCCCACTGGCCCGTGCCCCAAACCCCTGCAAACAGTCCCATTGGAATTACATGTTAAATTTTGCTGCCAAAAAACTGTTAGAACCAAAGTGGAACCTTCAAAACCCCAGAATTCTAGAGAAGTATTCATGTCCGCCCCCTGCCCGAGATAGCCTCCATGACCATAAGTTCTAATGCGCATGCGCACTAACCTTTTTGTTACCACGGGTGACAAAACATTCATGCTAACTTTAAGCACGTTGGCTTTCCCTCTGTTCAGGTCCTCCTCTGAAATATCCTCGCCTTTCAGGCTTATTTCCATAATTTCTGCTGCGCATGCGCAGAGCAGTGCAGCTTCAATGACATTTTTGACTTACATTTCGTGATATTCTTCTGTTCACAAAATTTCAAGAAAATCGACCCGTAGGTTGCCGAGATACCCTCTGTTACCATTAGTTCCAGTGCGCATGCGCAGTGACCTTTTGTTGACCTGAATACCACATTCGAAATCTGTATGGTCGATTGCCTCTCATTGATATTGTTCGGTAATTTGGTACGGAGTGCAACGAAATCTTCAATCTTTCATATGCTTATATACATACATGGTGGCTATTTAAATGGTGGTAGATACAACGGGCGGAGCTTGGGGCTGAACTCCCCCCCCAATGTCAGAATATCTATGGTTAATACAAACACAGAAGCTGTTCCGAGGCAATGGCGGGGAAGGCTCCAGTCCCGTACCAGCCCCCATCCTCACTGCTCCCCCGTCCGAAATGTTTCCCATGAGCTATCTCAGCACGCCTCTGGACCCCGCTACCGTTCCCTAGATACCTGAGGGCACCACTGCTCAATTCCTCGGATCTCTAAACACGCCTCGGCACCCTCTGCCCTCTAGTCAAGGTCCCGTCCGCCCCGACCGGCTAGCCACCCGCTGCATGCACTCGGATAAAAATGTTATGCCTTTCTTGCACGCATTTACCGGCTGCAGCCTACTGCCGCAGCACAGAAGGTCCATGCAAGAAGGGCAGAATGACGTCACTACTGCTGCGGGAAAAACGGGACCGAAGTATTTTGCCCCTCGGTGGCGAACTAGTCGTCGGAGCGTCATGAAACAAAAACGGCAGAGCTCATAATTTCTCATACTAAAAGTTTAGAGAGAACCATATATCTCAGTTGAGTATAAAGGCACTTTATCACGTGATGAAGCTATTACATCCGATGAAAACCGCATCAAATTCAGTCTTTATCATCATATAGCTCAAAACCTATGGGAGACGCGCGGGTATGGTCAGGCAGACGGTTGTAGAACTTGAGCCGGGCTTTTTTTGGTACCAATTTGGAAAAGAAAATTTGGAGATATGTAGTCCTAAATTCCCAAAAACACAAAAAAATATTGTATTTTTTGCAGAAAAATATTTCCCATTAACTCAGAAATTTGCATTTAGAATATGTTGTTGTAATGACAATACCCATCTCAACAAAGAAAACTGCGTTCAAAAATGTCCAGAATTTTGAAAGTTATATGGTTTTAAAGTTTTAGGCCATAGTTGCAATGTTTTGGAAAAAGGGCCAAAACTGACCTTCAAAATTATGCATTTGGTTCAGTTTAGTGTCTATGCAGTAATGCACAGTCCATTCTGTCTGTAAAAATCCAGTTTGGAACACCTAGCATCATATCTTCAGATATTTCGAACTTATAACTTTGGTAATGCATTTCACTTCAAGTTGGAGGTAAAAGTTTCAAAAAATCATTTTGGAAGTACAAATTTGGACTTTTTGCTTCAAACTTTGAGCAACGACTGGTAATTGATTGTGTGTAAAAGAGTGTAAGTTTGAGAGCTGTAGACTAAAAATAGAAAAATACAAAAATAAAAGTTTATAAAAATATAATCCAAAATTTTGGAAAAGTTTTTGCAAAATTCGAAAATCTGCAGCCGTCGGGATTTTTTATGGGTTCCTGCCTTTCATCCCTGCAAGTTTCAAGTATCTGATACCAGTCCTCAGAACAGACAACAACTACTACTACTACTACTACGGACAACAGAGAACGAAAAACTGTCAGTATAGAAGCCGTTTCTCACTTCGTTCGTCACCGGCTTCTGACTACTACTACGGACAACAGAGAACGAAAAACTGTCAGTATAGAAGCCGTTTCTCACTTCGTTCGTCACCGGCTTCTGACAACATCGGCCTGCGGCCTCGGCAGGTGCCGCTCTGGCGCAGGAGAAGCCGGTGACAATGTACGTTAGCCAAACAGTTCGATTGACAGGCGAGTTTTTTAGCAGTTTGATACTCATAACAACGCAATGTTGGAGTTTTAGGTTTAATGTTCTCATTATGGCTCCATTCAATCCCCTGTCTAGGCCCATGTTTTCCTAAATTAGCATGTCTCTGCATACTGCACCACGCTTGCCCTCTGTTCATGTCGTCAAATAAATAAACAAACGCATAATGTTTGTTTTGTTAAGCAAAGACTGGGCATGACGAGAAGAAAGGAGATACAATATAAAATATGATGGGTTTTCCGACGGTATTTCACCTATACCTGCAGATTTTCACCCGATTCAGCCTATTTGTTACCGAGTTATGCCCCAGCTCGAGACCTCAGCCCCACCATCGAACTGATGTCCTGGATCCGCCTATGCTCGAGCTTCTTAGCCCCACCCCCGTACTGATGTCCTGGATCCGCCTCTGCTCGAGCTCCTTAGCCCGACACCCATACTGATGTCCTGGATCCGCCTATGCTCGAGCTCCTTAGCCCCACCTCCGTACAGATGACCTGGATCCGCCTATGCTGGATCTCCTTAGCCCCATCCCCGTACCGATATGCTGGATCCACCTATGCTCAAACTCCTTAGCCTCTAACCCCGTACTGATATCCTGGCTCCGCTTATGCTCGAGCTCCTTAGCCCCACCCCCGTACTGATGTCCTGGATCCGCCTATGCTGGATCTCCTTAGCCCCATCCCCGTACCGATATGCTGGATCCGCCTATGCTCAAACTCCTTAGCCTCTAACCCCGTACTGATATCCTGGCTCCGCTTATGCTCGAGCTCCTTAGCCCCACCCCCGTACTGATGTCCTGGATCCGCCTATGCTCGAACTCTTTAGCCCCTACCCCTGTGCTGATGTCCTGGATCCGCTTATGCTTGAGCTCCTTAGCCCCACCTCTGTACTGATGTCCTTTATCCGCCTATACTCGAACCCCTTAGCCCCACCCCCCGTACTGATGCCCTGGATCCGCCTCTGCTCGAGCTCCTTAGCCCCACACCCATACTGATGTCCTGGATCCACCTATGCTCCAGCTCTTTAGCCCCACCCCCGTACAGATGTCCTGGATCCACCTATGCTCGATCTCCTTAGCCCCACCCCCGTACTGATGTCCTGGATCCGCCTTTACTCGAGCTCCGGAGTCACACCCCTGCACTGATGTCCTGGATCTGCCTATGCTCGAACTCCGTAGCCCCACCTCCGTACTGCCCTGGATTGGCCTATACTCGAACTCTTTAGCCCCTACCTCCCTACTAATGTCCTGGATCCGCCTATGCTGGAACGCCCGAGCCCCACCACCGTACAGATGTCCTGGATCCGCCTATGGTCGAGCTCCTTAGCCCCACCCCCGTACTGAGGCCTGGTTCCGCCTTTGCTGGAGCTCCTTCATCATCATCTTTGGGGTTTTCGGGCGCGCCGACAGCCAAGGTCACATGGCGCCCATAACATCGCGAACAAACACTCCGGGAGGCTCAAGCAGGGAAAAACACACACAACAACGTAGTCCTCCTAAAACATGTTAAACATGTGATCCATCCACCAACGTCTGGCTAATCAGTAGATAAAAGGGAGAAAAAAACTCCTCTTGGTCACTTGAATAGACAGCTACATCAATGAGGTTCCTTCATAAAACTGTACAGACACCCAGCTACGTAGGAGAGTATATCACCTTAAAATTTACTGCTCTCAGATACATTTCTATATCTGAACAATTAACAGAGGGGATTCCCCCAGAAGCGACTCTAGCGACGGTGAGCCGGGCAAATAGCGCCTCCTCTCCAGCTCAAAGTCACGGCACTCCACCAGTACGTGCTTCACCGTCAGCCTATCGCCGCATCGCGGACATTCCGGCGGGCGGTCGCCAGTCAAGAGATAAGAGTGCGTGGAGTACGTGTGCCCTATTCTTAGTCTGGAGATAACAACCTCGTCCCTTCTGTTGCCTGCATTGGCAGATGACCACGGTCCTATCCGGGGCTTCAGCTCCCTCAGCTTGCCACCCTTGGGGTCCGCGTCCCATCGTTGCTGCCAGATTCCGGAGAGGTAGCTCCTAACACACGGGAACATATCAAAGTACGGAACACGGATTCTACGGGAAGGCTCGCTGCTCGCTGCTTCTTTAGCTGCCCCATCGGCCAGTTCGTTTCCCTTGATGCCACTGTGACTAGGTACCCACGCAAGAGTCACGGACTTCCCTCGACTCACAGCCTGGTGTATCTTGTGTCTGATGAGAGGTAAAAGATATGAGTTTGATGCGTTGTACGTAAGTGATTGGAGTGATTGTAATGACGAAAGAGAATCACTGAAAATTACAAATCGGTTGGTTCTCGACCACAGAACCTGATCCAAGCACCGAAAAATGGCGTATAATTCCGCTGTGAACACTGAGGCAGCCCGTGGGAGTGAATATCGTCGCTGAATATTGCTACCTACAAACGCGCATCCCGCACCAATAACACACTTCGATCCATCCGTATAGAAGGCTGCATGATTTGGAAACCTGGACGAGCAGTATTCCAGAAAGGTTTGATGCACGGCTTCCGGCATCAGGCCCTTAGTCAGCTCTAGTAGCCGTGTATCAACCTCGACCTTGGACGTCCGCCACGGTTCGGCAGTTGGCAGCTGCGCGGTTTCGACACTTTCAGGATTGATGTCAGCCTCGCTCAGCCATGCACGGATTCTAATTCCAGGGTGTCGAGCAGATGTGCGAGAACCATTGTCGATTCGCCTCAGTCTACTGTTGTCAAAAAAGGTGTCATATGTAGGATGGTCGGAGTCCTGTTTAAGCTTCAACGCATATCGCATGGCAACATATCTCCGTCGCAAAGCAAGTGGCATCTCGTGTATATCCACGTGCAGGCTTGAAACAGGTGAGGTACGAAAAGCACCGGTTATAATTCGAAGGGCCTGGTTTTGGACAGTGTCCAACATTCTTTTGGATGTTTCTGTCGCAGAGTCATATACCACACTTCCATATTCTAGTTTTGATCTTATTAAGGATCTGTACAATGTTAAGAGTGTTTTTCTATCCGAGCCGTATGCCATGCGGGTTAAGACCTTAAGAATATTAAGGCAACTAAAACAGCTCTCTCTAAGCTTTCTGAAGTGAGCGGCGTATGTTAGTCTGCGGTCAAGTATTAATCCTAGGAAGCGTGTCTGGTCCACCACTTCTATCTCATGGCCCGCGATGTTCAGAATAGGATGTTCACATACCCTCCGTCGGGTGCAAAAATGCATGCATTTGGTTTTAGAGGTTGAAAAGCGTAGACCATTTATTTCACTCTACCGCTGCAGTCTGTCGAGGCAAAGCTGCAGTTGCCTTTGGGCTGTGGTGGTCGAAGACGTTGTTACCCATATGGTAAAGTCATCTACGAACATGACACGGGAGACATTGGGCGGTAAGGTATCACCTATGTCATTAATCATGACGGCGAATAGGGCCACAGATAAAACGCTACCCTGTGCCGTGCCGTTCTCCTGTGTGTGCTCCTCGGACAAAGAATTTCCAATTCGAAATCTGAAACGCCTGTCCCTCAGGAAATTGAACAGAAACCAACCAAGGCGACCTCGTACTCCCATGTCAAAAAGCTTCTTTAGGATGCCATGCCTCCAAGTCAAGTCATAAGCGCGCTCTACGTCAAAAAACACTGCGATTGTGTGCTGTTTGTTTATAAAACCTTCCCTACCTTCCCTAACGGCTGCGTCGAGTGCAATAAGGTGGTCGAGTGTGCTTCTGCCTCGGCGAAAACCACATTGTGCGTTAGATAAAAGACCATTGCTTTCAAGAAACCACATCAGGCGTGTATTAATCATCCTCTCAAACAGTTTGCAGACACTAGAGGTCAGCGAGATAGGCCGGAAGTCCTCAGGCGAGTCTCCCGGTTTCCCCGGCTTCTGGATAGGGACAACAATCGATTTCCGCCACTGCTCCGGAAAGTCGTTGTTTTCCCACATGCCATTGAAAATGTCAAGGAGTGATGAGATAGATTGTGCAGGAAGATGTAAGAGCATTTGATTGGTAATTTGATCACTGCCAGGCGCCACACTCTTGAGGTTTTTTAGTGCCTCTTCCATCTCTTCAATGGAGAAAATGACATTGTAGGAGGCTGAGTTGTCGTTCCCGAAATTTATTGGAAAGCGCTCTTGGATTTGTCGGTGTGTTAGAAAATGTTGGCTTTGAGAGGAGTTGCTACAGCGGTCTCGGAAGGCCTTTGCCATGAGGTCAGCTACGTTTTTTGGGTCCGTGATTTTTGCTCCGTTCGAACTGAGGACAGGTGTGGGTGTAGATCGCCGCTTGCCCTGGATACTCTGGACGTGGCTCCAGACCAGTGCAGATGGTGTGAAACGGTTTACAGTGCTGACATAATTAACCCACCATCTTCTTTTCGAGTTAAGTACAGTGCGTCGCGCCAAAGCTCTCGCACGCCTGTATCTGACGAGATTTCTATTTGTAGTGTGTTTGTTGAAAATCCGGAAAAACCGCTTCCGTTTTAAGATTGCAGCTTTACATTCCATGGACCACCAGGGCACTGGGGTGTGCTTTGGCCGCCCACGAGTGGTAGGAATAGAACATTTTGCGGCTGTTAAAATCATTCTGTTGAATTCTTCAATGGCTTCAGTAGCCGAGGCCTCCGGGGAGGAGTCACCGTACCGCATGCAGCCTCAAAGCCCATCCAGTTTGCTCGCTTGTGGTTCCATCTTGGAATCGTGGATGCCGGTGCACCTCGCAGGGTCAGGTTGGTGAGAATAGGAAAATGGTCGCTACCGTAGGGCTCGTCAAGAACACTCCAATGAAGCTGGGTGAGGAGTGAGGGAGAACAGATAGAAAGGTCAATGGAGGAGAGGGCGCCAGAGGGTAAAGTTATATGAGTGGCTCTGCCTGAATTTAAAAGACAGAGAGAGTTTAGATGGAGGAAGCGCTCGAGGGTACGGCCCCGGGGACAGGTGCGGTCGGTAGCTCCTCCCCAAGCAGCATTATGAGCGTTGAAGTCGCCCAATAGCACAACAGGGGTGGGGAGCTGATCATAAATATTGTTGAGAGATGATATATCAATAATGCCACCTGGTGGTAGGTATATGGAACAAACTGTTAGTTTTGTTCGGCCGAGATCAACCCGGGCGGCAACTGCTTGTAATGAGGTGTTTAATGGAATACTATAGCAGGGGGCGGAGTGGTGTACCGCCACCAGTACTCCGTATGCAATTGTTGTACTGAAAACTTCTTTTCTAAAGGTGTTATAGTTCTTGATATTTATACTTGAGTTAGGAGAAAGTTTTGTTTCTTGTAGGCATATTATTACTGGTTTATATTCCGCCAGCATATATTGGAAATCTGAGAAATTTATACGGAGGCCTCGGCAATTCCATTGCATTATTGTGTTTGCGTTCATTGTGTATTATTTATGGAAGCGGTCTTTTCGGGTTAGTGGGAAGACTCTACCTCCAGTGGGTGATAGTCACCCCTTGGCCCCTTTTGACCGTTCCAGGGGTGGGCCCAGCGTGTTTTGGGCGTGAGTGGCTTCCTCCTCTGGAGGTCTCCAGGGAGGATCCACGCGCTCTGGATGTCTGGGGCTGATCCGGAGGGGTACCAGTAGCCGGGCGCTTAGTGGGCGATCGCCCCCGCGCTACCGGCTCGAAGTTTCTACGCACAGCCGCCACTGATGGTGTCGGGTTTGGCGACTGCGAGGCTGGTGTGGTCGGGGAGGCTGCAAGAGCATCACCCGTAGGAGGTACGATAGGGGACGGTGGGCGGCGCCTCCCCGTGGGAGAGTGTTTGCCCTCTCTTCCCACAACTGTCCACCCCTCAGCATCGGAAAGGGGTTCAGATTCGGGAGGGGCACCAGGTGCCGTCTCTGGTTCACCAGCAGGAGCAACCGGCTGGTGGTCGGGAGCGGGGACTTTGCCCCGCTCCCCACCCCAGCAGGTGCCAGGGGCGGGGGATGGAAGCGGGAGCAGCGCCCCGCTCCCGCGACCCAGCCCCCATAAGAGGGGGCTGTGGAGGAGGTGCCGTCACTGGCCCAGGAGCCGGGGCGGCGGGCTGGCCAGAGATAACCAGCCCCATACTACCAGCCAAGCGGGCGAAGTCCGCAATGGTCAGGCGTCGAATGACTTCCTCCGGGGTCATCCGTGGTGATGGTGAGGAACTTCCTGCGGCAGCTGCCTGGGAGTACGTTTTCCGCGGGCAGCGGGCCTCGTATGC
Source organism: Lepas anatifera (assembly GCA_034440635.1). Lineage (NCBI taxonomy): Eukaryota > Metazoa > Arthropoda > Thecostraca > Lepadidae > Lepas > Lepas anatifera. The sequence goes on along the minus strand of JAOTON010001928.1, from coordinate 7,452 downwards.
CTCCCGGGCCTCACGGAAACTCATACGACCTTTTACCTTGATCGTCATAATCTCCTTCTCCTTTTCAAGCATGGGGCAGTCACGGTCGGCAGCTGAGTGAGGGGTCTGACCTTTCCCGCAGTTAACACAAAACTTATTTGCTAAGCAATCATCGACTACATGATCTGTTGATCCGCATCTCGCACATACTTGCTTCCCCTTACACGTGGTTGTGGTGTGACCGTATCGCTGGCACCGAAAACATCTCATAGGTGATGGGATGAAGAGTCGGACACCGAATCTGACATATCCTACAAATACGTGATCGGGAACGTCTGTCTTATCGAAGGTGAGAACAATTGTGTCACTTTCCTCTACTTCGGCACCTCTCCTAGTTTTCATACGCCGCGCCTCAACTACACCAAAGCCGGCAAGGCCGTCAACAATTTCCTCCTCACAAACACCCCTCAGGTCCGGACAACGGATGACACCTTTCGAGAAGTTTTTTGTACGATGCGCTTCAACAGAAATGAAAATTTTGCACGTCTTTTGGAAACCAGAATCCTTCCTCGTGAAAGTCAGTTCCGACACAGAAAGTGCGCGCTCTGCGTCCTCGGTTTTCGCGAACTCTACCTCCAAAGCTCCATCACGCAAACGCTCACAACGCACTACCTTGCCAAGATGATCAAGCGCCTCTTTTCGTTTGAAGGGTGACAGTGACCCAAGGGATGTGTTCCGTCCTCGCATCACTAGGACACGGGGACAGGACGGTTTCGCAGCTGGTTTTTGCGGACCAGGTGGCACGGCTCTGTCTGTCCCTCCCCCTCTAGGGGGTGGGAGGTGTCGACCTCCTGTGGAGGGTGAGGAGAGAGGTTTGTGGTGTTAGTATCCATGAGAATGTGTTTAGTTTCAGCCAGCAACGTGTGCCCCCCTTCGAACGAGGGTGCTACTAGACGAGACGACACACGGGCTGGCTATACGGGGGGAGACGCCGCCGTTACAGAGGGGGGAGAGACTCACCAAACCTCCCCTGCCCCGACGACGGTCCCCCCTTGCACCTAGCCTAGACGACCCCGGGCGGGGCCCGGACACCCCACCCTCCCCAGGTGAAGTTGGGACGTCACCCAAGGAGGGAGGGGCAACCGAGCCCCACCAAAGGCCGACAGACTTTTACAATGCTGCTACTCTTGTCGATGCCCTCAAGAGTTCCCCGCCCTTGCGGAAATCAAGACCAAAGTAGAGTGTTGCTAGAGGACGACGAACGAACACAGCGCCTCCCTCAGCTCAGCTACCAGGACTCCTTCATCCCGGGGTACGGGTCGGTGCGCAGCACACCTTAAAAGACAGGCGCCCTCGCACGGCCTCATCGGAGCAGGCGACTACCACCTGCTCGTCACAACTGATTCCCGGCTGGTTCGAGAGAAGCGAGCCCCCGGCCTGCAGGGCCGGCGATTAGAGGGATCCAATCGTCAGCCACACGAGCCGGAGGCCCACATACACCCAGACCATCCAGGAATCATAGGCACGTGCGGGAACGCCCATAACACTGGGAAAAAATGGGTAACTGGGAAGTTATGGGTTGGAAAAGGAAGAGGGCCGGTCTGCGCTGTCCAGCCCAGCCGCGCGCCACACGCGACCGAGATGTCCACACTCAAGACGAGCAAGAGTGCACACATCCCCGCCACCCACGGAGACACGCCGGGCCAGACATCGCAGACAGTGGATAGGAGGGGTATTTAGGAGTGGACAGAAAGGATACGGGTGGAAAGACATGGATACACAAGGAAATAAGGAAAGAAGAGGAAAAGGAACAAGGAGTTGGTGGGATTTGAATTTAGGAAGGCCAGGAAAGGATGAGGATGGCAGTTTCAATTTGGCCTCTCGCCCGAAGGCGGGGGGCGAAACCCATCCTGCCAACTGGGGCCGCGGGTGTCGTCACATCCCGTACCCAATTATCCATGTGCCGGACCAGTCAGCAGGTGCCAACAAGACCGGCAGATGAAAATTGGTCCCCCTGCGGGGGCTGGAGCTCCTTATCCCCACCCCCGTACTAATGTCCTGGATCCGCCTATGCTCGAACTTCTTAGCCCCACCTCCGTACTGATGTCCTGGATCCGCCTATGCTCGAACTCCGTAGCCCCTACCCCACCACTTCCACTGATGTCCTGGATCCGCCTATGCTCGAGCTCCTTACCCCACCCCCTTACTGATGTCCTGGATCGGCCTATGCTCGAACTCCGTAGCCCCACCTCTGTACTGCCCTGGATCCACCTATACTCGAACTACTTAGCCCCCACCCCCTACTGATGTCCTGGATTCGACTATGCTCGAGCTCCCGAGCCCCACCCCCATACTGATCAGCTGAATCCGTTTATGCTCGAGCTTCTGAGCCCCACCCCCGTACTGATGTCCTGGATCCGCCTATGCTCGAACTCTTTAGCCCCTACCCACGTGCTGATGTCCTGGATCCGCTTATGCTCGAGCTCCTTAGCCTCACCCCCGTACTGATGTCCTTGATCCGCCTATACTCAAGCCCTTTAGCCCCACCGCTGTACTGATGTCCTATATCCGCCTCTGCTCGAGCTCCTTAGCCCCACACCCATGCTGATGTCCTGGATCAGCCTATGCTCGAGCTCCTTATCTCCACCCCCGTACAGATGCCCTAGATCCGCCTATGCTCGATCTCCTTAGCCCCATCCCCGTACTAATATCCTGGATCCGTCTATGCTCGAACTCCGTAGCGCCTACCCCCCTACTGATGTCCTGGATCCGCCTATGCTCGAACTCCGTAGCCCCTACCCCCCCCCCACTGATGTCCTGGATCCGCCTATGCTGGAACTCCCGAGTCTCACCCCGTACTGATGTCCTGAATCCGCTAATGCTCAGCTGCTTAGCCTCATCCCCGTACTAATGTCCTGGATCCGCCTATGCCCTAACTCCCTAGCCTGACCCTCGTACCGATGTCCTGGATCCGCCTATGCTCTTACTCCCTAGCCCCACTCTCGTACTGATGTCCTGGGTCCGCCTATGCTCGAACTCTTTAGCCCCTACCCCCATGCTGATGTCCTGGATCCGCTTATGCTCGAGCTCCTTACCCCCACACCCGTAACGACCCCACCTCCGTACCCCCCGAAACGACATAGGCGGATCCAAGGGGGAAAGGGGACAGGTGCCCCCATAGAATCTTAGCGCCCCTTGAAATTGTCCTTGAAACCCCTGGAAAGTTGGATGGCACCCCCTGAAATGTCGTTTTCCCCGAGATGCAGGTATCGGGGTCTACTGATAGGTTTTAGCGCTTACTTGATAGGTTTTTCCGGCCAAAAGTGGCGTCCCTGGTGTAGATAGCGCCCACCAGGAAGTTTCCCCTTCCACCTCGCCCCCGATAGGCAATCCTGGATCCGCGTATGGGAAGCGACATTTCAGGGAGCGTCATCGTCCTTGAGAGGCGTGTCTTTACAATTTCAGAGGGCGCCGATGGTCGATTGAGGGTTGGGGGAGGGGGATGGGGGAGAAGAGTGGGGGGCACCTAGCCTAATTATTCCCTGGATCCACCAATGGTCCAAAAACAGAAACATAATACTCTTATTGTAAACTCGGACTTTTACGGTACTCTAATTACTTGTGATGCATTATGGGTAGTATTGGGTACTTTTTACCAGACCATAAATAAACAGAAACGGCCGCGCCGATCGCCGGCGTTCCCGCGGCGTGGACGCAGGGGTGACGCGTGGTGATTTGCTACAACGATGCGTGGAGAAACGGCATGTTTGTAAAGGTAACTTGGTGTTTCATTGATATCTATGCAGATGGAATGTAAACGTATGTCTCTTACCTAGCTGCATGCAAAATTTCATTTCCCTCCAATGACTCTAACCACCCAAAACCCCGGTGTGAAACAAAAATGAACTGATAAAATTACCACTTTGAAATGTATTTTACGGCTTATAGCGCGGAAGCCGTAAGAGATAAGTGGGGGGTATGAGTGAGAAAAATGACGGCAACGAAGTTTTCTATCCAGCCGTGTTAAGTTCAATACCGTAGCTATCATGGTCTGGAAACCAGGGGGCTGAGAATAAAAATTTTAAAAACTGATATTTTATTTTTGCCTCTAAAATAAAAAGTTTCAGTCTGAAAGTTTTTATCTCTAAATATATAATAAAGGAGGCTATCTCTTTTATTATCTGAAATGGGAACTAATTTTTATCAATTAGATCGGAAAATATAAGGGTTTGAATAATATTTTGGGAAATGCAGACCTTCACGGAATGGGCCAAAAAGGACCCTTAAATTTCCGTTTTTGTTTTGTTTCTGTGTTTGTGCAGTATTGCACAAACCTGCCTTTACGTTGATATTTGGCTCAGACCTGAACTGCTGTAGCTTCGGATATTTCGAGCCTGTAGTTTAGACCATGAGTTTTATGCCAAATTCAGGGTGCGAAGTTTAAAAGCTAATTTAGAGCCCTAAATTTAAAGCTTTTTCTTTCCAACTTTTTGTGTCAACTACAAATTCGTCTGATGTAAAAGGGTACAGGTTTGAAGATTGTAGACGAATTGGCGAAAAATAGAAAAATAAAAGTTAAAAATCACATAATGCAAAATTCTGGGCAAAATTTTGAAAATTTTGAAAATTGACAACCGTGGTGGAAGTGCCTTCTATTTGGAAGTGCCTTCTATCCACAAAAGTTTTAGGTCTCTGATACCAGCGCTCAGAACAGACAACAACAACAACAACCTCGGCCTGCGGCCTCGGCAGGTGCCGCTCCGGCGCAGGAGAAGCCGGTGACAATGTACGTTAGGCAAGCAGTTCGATTGACAGGCGAGTGTTTTCAGCAGTATGATACATATACTAACGCGATGTTGGGACTTGAGGTCTAATGTTCTCATTCTGACTACATTCAGTCCCATGTGTAAGTCCATGTTTTCCTAAACTAACATGTCTCTGCACACTGCGCCAGGTTTGTCGTCTGTTCATGTCATCACATAAATAAGTGGGGGGGTATGGAGTGAGAAAAATGACGGCAACGAAGTTTTCTATCCAGCCGTGTTAAGTTCAATACCGTAGCTATCATGGTCTGGAAACCAGGGGGCTGAGAATAAAAATTTTAAAAATTATATTTTACTTTTGCCTCTAAAATAAAAAAGTTTCAGTCTGAAAGTTTTTAACTCTAAATATATAATAAAGGAGGCTATTCTCTTTTCTTATCTGAAATGGGAACTAATTTATATTAATTAGATCGGAAGATATAAGAGTTTGACTGATATTTTGGGAAATGCAGACCTTCGCAGAATGGGCCAAAAAGGACACTTAAATTTCCGGTTTTTGTTTTGTTTCTGTGTTTGTGCAGTACTGCACAAACCGGCCTTTAAATTGGTATTTGACTCAGAACCTGAACTGCTGTAGCTTTAGATATTTCGAGCCTGTAGTTTAGACTATGAGTTTTATGCCAAATTTAGGGTGCAAAGTTAAAAGCTAATTTAGAGCCTTAAATTTATAACTTTTTCTTTCAAACTTTTTGTGTGAACTACAAATTTCCCTGATGTAAAAGGGTGCAAGTTTGAAGACTGTAGATGAATTAGCAAAAAATAGAAAAATAAAAGTTAAAAATCACATAATGCAAAATTCTGGGCAAAATTTTGAAAATTTTGAAAATTGACAACCGTGGTGCTTATTCATTTGGAAGTGCCTTCTATCCACAAAAGTTTTAGGTCTCTGATACCAGCGCTCAGAACAGAGAACAACAACAACAACAACCTCGGCCTGCGGCCTCGGCAGGTGCCGCTGCGGCGCAGGAAAAGCCGGTGACAATGTACGTTAGCCAAGCAGTTCGATTGACAGGCGAGTGTTTTCAGCAGTTTGATACTTATAACAACGCAATGTTGGAGTTTTAGGTTTTGTGTTCTCATTATGGCTCCATTCAATCCCCCTGTGTAAGCCCATGTTTTCCTAAATTAGCATGTCTCTTGCACGCTGCGTCACGTTTGCCCTCTGTTCATGTCATCACATAGATAAACACACGTATAATGGTTGTTTTGTTAAGTAAAGACTGGGCATGACCAGAAGAAAGGAGATACATTATAAAAATATGATGGGTTTGCCGACCGTATTTCACCTATACCTGCAGATTTTCACCCAATTCAGCCAATTTGTTAACGAGTTAGCTTGGGTTACCCTACTCCCAGTCCGCCTGCGCAGTAACGTCTGCAGTGAATGAGAGCAAAGATACCGTTATAGTTGACTGAAGCATGTTAATATGCCGTTTGTTTTTCTCCTGGTATAAATGATCCCTTCGAGCCTATTATTCCTTAGAATTCCTACTGCACATGCGCATAATAGTGCAGCGTCATAATGCCATCAATTAGGATTAGCAGATGCTATTCTGCTTTTACTCGCAAAAATTTGAGCGAAATCGGTCTATTGGCTCCCGAGATAGCCTCCATGACCATAAGTTTTAATGCGCATGCACACTGACCTTTGTTGTTACCAAGGGTGACAAAACACTTATGCTAACTTTAAGCACGTTGGCTTTCCCTCTGTTCAGATCCTTCTCTGAAATATCCTCGCCTTTCAGGCCTATTTTCGTAATTTCTGCTGCGCATGCGCAGAGCAGTGCAGCTTCAATGACATTTTTTACTTACATTTCGTGATATTCTTCTGTTCACAAAATTTCAAGAAAATCGACCCGTAGGTTGCCGAGATAGCCTCTGTTACCATTAGTTCCAGTGCGCATGCGCAGTGACCTTTTGTTGACCTGAATTCCACATTCAAAATCTGCATGGTCGATTGCCTCTCATTGATATTGTTCGGTAATTTGGTACGGAGTGCAACGAAATCTTCAATCTTTCATATGCTTATATACATACATGGTGGCTATTCCAATGGTGGTAGATACAATGGGCGGAGCAAGAGGCTAAACTCCCCCCCAATGTCAGAATATCTATGGTTAATACAAACACAGAAGCTGTTCCGAGGCAATGGCGGGGAAGGCTCCAGTTCCGTACCAGCCCCCATCCTCACTGCTCACCCGTCCGAAATGTTTCCCATGAGCTATCTCAGCACGCCTCTGGACCCTGCTATCGTTCCCTAGATACCTGAGGGCATCACTGCTTACTTCCTCGGATCTCTAAACACGCCTCGGCACCCTCTGCCCTCTAGTCAGGTTCCCGTCCGCCCCGACCGGCTAGCCACCCGCTGTATGCACTCGGATAAAATGTTATGCCTTTCTTGCACGCATTTACCGGCTGCAGCCTACTGCCGCAGCACAGAAGGTCCATGCAAGAAGGGCAGAATGACGTCACTACTGCTGCGGGAAAAACGGGACCGAAGTATTTTGCCCCTCAGTGGCGAACTAGTCGTCGGAGCGTCATGAAACAAAAACGGCAGAGCTCATAATTTCCCATACTAAAAGTTTAGAGAGAACCATGTTTCTCAGTTGAGTATAAAGGCACTTAATCACGTGATGAATCTATTACAACC